>VWYH01002712.1:0-14806 GCA_013399365.1 Pampusana beccarii
GGTGGGTTATGATTGGACTTGATCGTCTTGAGGGTCCTTCCAAGCACAGTGATGCCATGTGTGCACTGCGTGTGCCTCCCTGCTTGCTCTGAAAAGCTTTGTTTCTCCTTGTGTCCCCACTGTTCATGCCTCTGCCTGGTGAACCATCAATATTGCCCCATCTCATCCTTCATCAGTGTTGCTCTGCTCTCCTCGGGCATGGCTCTGGCACAGAGAACCTTTTGGAGGTCCCACACCTAAAACACCTGCTTGCAAAATGTGGAGAGAGCCAACCTGCGGGTCATGGCAATCATCACCCTTCTGTCATCGGCCAGGTGAGCTGGCTCCGGAAGGAAGAGCAGGAGCGATGCAGATGAATAAATGAGCCACTGAGCAGCTGTTGAAGCAACACCTTGGGCCACATCCTTGCTAGGACAAGCCTCTGGAGTCCCACCTGGCTGGGCCAGCAGGTGAGCAGGTACTGGATTCCACTCGGTGTGATGATGGAAGTGACAGTCCCCTCTGCCAGGCCTCATTAGGGTCTGTAATGCAGAGCTTCCTCACACGTCGCTTGCTCATCTGGTCGACACCGAATGATCATCCCTCATGTGAAGCCTCCTCTTTCCCCCGCTGTTCAGTGCTCGATTACTGGTAATTTCCCTGGCATGTAAAACCTTTGGAAAATTAATGTAGAGCACAGGTTCGCACCTTGTCACAAAGATGCAAAGTTTAATAAACTGTGGAGCCAAACTGTTGGCTCCTTCGCATTAATGCGGGCGAGCAGCTGGAAATAGTTCTACAGAAGAAGCTCGCAGTAGGATGCCAGAGTCAGAGCACCCAGAAATTCCCCAGCAGCTGCTTTGCTCAGCTGCTGAAGCGATTGCCTCTGGAAACAGGGACTGTATTGAACAAACCAAAGAGGAACAGTGCCCCAGGCCAAAAAAAGATAAAAAGTGCATGTACAATCTTGCAGAGATCTAGGAAAACATTTTTCATGTCCCTTGCTTCAACCTCCTGCATCTGCAGAGATTTTAAAGGTCAGCCCAGCCCATTTCAAGGTGTCACTGGAGTATCCATCGCCCCTAGAGCTTTCCACAGCCCTGTAGGTCAGGCAGGTCCTTTGCTGTGGGTGTAATCTTGTCTTTTGTGTCACTTAGTTCAGCTGTTGGAGCAGGGTCTGTGTGGTGCAGCATATTGGCTTTTACCAGGGGATGTAGGGATGAACCAGGACATCCAAATCACCTCTAAACACATACCTATAGAAACAGATATTTACTGGAAGAGAAGGGAGATGCTTTTTACCACCGAAGCTTTCCTGTGCCTCTTAAAGCAGCCTCATTACCTTGCAGACTGTGTCCTTTCCCCAGAATCAGGCTGCTCCACTCGGGCCTGCTGAAAAGCATCTTAGGACTCAGGTACTGAGGAGCCGAAGTGAAATAGTCCTTTGCGGCCCGGGGGGGTGTTCACAGAGGCAAGGCCGGTTTCGGAGCGGGGCTGGCAGCGGGGAGCGTGGCGTGGGCTGCGATCAGCACCATGAGGCCGGGTCTCTGGGGAGGGAGGGCAGAGATCTGGCGTTCAGCCCCCACGGCTGTGGGCTGCAGAGCCTCTGTTCTCATTCCTGCTGTAGGATCCGCCCACTGCCTTTAATGATTCATATCACTCACTCGTATCGCTTAACCCCTTCTTAAAGCAGGCACTGCAATAATTTCCAGTCTTTTATTTCACAGCATCCCAGGCTGGTTTGGTTTCAGGCCCTCTGTAGATCCCCCAGTGCAACCCCCCTGCTCACAGGGTCCCAGAGCAGATCACACAGGATCCCAGGCGGGTTTGAATGGCTCAGAGAAGGAGACTCCACACCCGCTCTGGGCAGCCTGGGCCAGGCTCTGGCACCTCCCAGCACACAAGTTTCTCCTCATGTTCACATGGACCCTCCTGTGTTTCAGTCTGTGCCCGTTGCCCCTCACNTGTCCCTCCGCTGGACTCTCCGCAGTAATTCCTTGTCCTTCTTGAACTGGGGAGCCCGGAGCTGGACACAAAACTCCACATGTGGCCTCACCAGGGTGGAATAAAGGGGGAAGAGCAACCTCCAACCTCCCTCAACCTGCTGGTCACACTTTTCTTAATGCACCCCAGGTTACCATATTTGATCATAGTTACTAGGCCTCATTTCCATTAATGCCCCAGCTGGGAAGGGACCTAGTCCAAGAGTACGAAATGGGAAGAGTCATGCACTCCTCTAAGTGTTTGGCTGTGGGATGGGAACACATGTATGGACACTGGTTTCATGTCCTCAAATTGCTCTCCTGACTTGCTCTGACAAATCACATTAGCACTGTCGTCTCTGAGGCTCCTCGTCCTTCTCTGGCTCTGTGCTGGTAAATGCTTCATTGCACACCCAGCCATGGAGCTCGAGGTTTCATAGAATCATTTAGGTTGGAAGAGACCCTTAAGATCATCGAGTCCAACCATAATGAGCTCCAACTCATGTACTGAGCTAAGCACAGGAACGCATCGGCTGCCTGTGGTTCTGGGGATGGTCTTGGCCATGGGCAGTCCGGCACCAGAAAGCAAACGGTAGGAACCCAGTCTGGTATTTTTCTAAAAAAAATCACTATTTTTAAGTTTATCCTGTACGTGCTTGGCACCTCAATTGTGGTGTGTCAGTGCCTGGCTTTGGCAATAATGGCAATGTCTAAAAATTCAGATGGCAGCGGGGTGTAAATCTTCTGCGGGGAATCTCTCAGTATTCGAGTTCCTCCGGGTTTCAGTGGTGTCCTCGTGCTACCCGCCGTCCAAGTACTGCAAAACGAGTCAATCTGGGTGTTTCACCAAGTGCAGAAAGTACACAGGGCATACATAAGCTTCTTAAAAGAGGCCCAGTGATCTCTGAAGGGATCAATTCATCTGTGTTCAGCTTCTCTGTGGCAGTTCAAATGGTGGAAAGAATTCTCCTCGTCTGGAAAAAGCTTGAACATGCCTTATTTTGGGAGCATGCTGCAAAAGGCCCTGTGAAGAATGGCTCCTGCGGAGAGAAGAGGAAGAGCCCAGATTAGTTAGAACTGTCTAAGCGGGAAGGGTTATGGCTGGTTTTTGTGACTGATTATCATGCACAGAGCGAGGGGTTATTGTGAGAGCTCGTGTGCTTCTGTCCTCCCCGCCGCCCTTTGCACTTGCAGGTTGTGGTGAAACAACGGCTGTTTTGGCTGCACTTACCAAGCGCAGGCAGCAAGTCCCGGTTGCTCAGCAAGATTTGTCACACCAGGAAAGATGTCTGGGTTTGACAGCGGCCAGAACGCGGCCCAGGTCATGTTCCCCCTTGTATGGGGCACCTTGAATCCTGGGGGCAGTTTTGGGCCCCTCACACCAGGAAAGGCCTTGAGGCGCTGGAGCGAGTGGAGAGAAGGGAACGGAGCTGGGGAAGGGGCTGGAGCACAAGTGTGATGGGAGCGGCTGAGGGAGCTGGGGTGTAGAGGAGGTTGAGGTTGGATCTGGGAACAATTTCTCCCCCAAAGGGCTGTGGGGCATTGGAACAGGCTGCCCAGGGCAGTGCTGGAGTCACCATCCCTGGAGGGGTTGGACAGACGGAGATGAGGTTCTCAGGACATGGGGCAGTGCCAGGGCTGGGGAACGGTTGGACTCAGTGATCTGGAGGGTCTTTTCCACCAAAAGTGATCCAATGATTCTATGTGGCGTGGGGAGGAGCAGGACGGGGTCTCACGAGCAGCGTGACAGGACATGGGGACAGTGGCAATGCGCCTCTGCTGAGCGTGCGACACCCGTCCCGGGACCTCTGCAGTAATTCGTGATGCCAGGAACACATAGGGAAGCTCAAGGAGATTGTTTTCTGGCTTCTGGCATGCGTTATTTGGCTTTGTGGATCGTTTCTCTTGCTGCAGGCTTCAGCATTTTTAATAGGCTTGAGCTTTTCCCCCTAATAGTCATGAAAAAAGATACCCTCCGACACTTGCTTGAAATTGGACTAAGAAACATGGGACAGGCTGGAAAAATATCGATGTTTTGCACTTAGTAGTAGACAGCAAGAAGCTCTGAAAGGCAGAATAGATTAACACAATGATTTTTGAATACGGAGCCCATAACAAGGAGACAATTAAAACATTCCTTCTGGTCATGCGCACAACATCTGGACAAAGCGCAGGTGGAAGAAATCTATCTTGTAAAGGAGGAGACAGAAAAAAAGAAAACCTAGTGGCGTATTTCTTTTAAAACCGCTTCTTTCTTTGATACATACCATATGCTGGACGAGAAGAGGGGGGCAAACACCCAGTTCGCACGAAGTTTCTGCAAAAACTGAGCGCGCACGTGCCTTTGAAGAGGCAGTAAATACTTTTTGCAGGGGGATGATGCAGCAGTGGGCCCAAAGAAGGACCCTGTGTTGCTGTCCCCATGTCCCCAGGAGCCGCGTGTGTCCATCCTCACCTCCCTTTGGCTCTCCTCAGGTGCGAAATCCGAAATGTGCACCTTGCTTCGCCGCCCAGGCAGAGAGCTTAACGTTTTAATCCCAGCTTTGCGAACCTGAGGAGCCAGAGGAGAAGCGCGGTCGTAAGAATAGATGGCCATTTGTAGCATTTTAATGAAGGGGATGGATCCGGCCGCCTCCCTCTTTAGCAGGTGACCGTTCTGCTTTGCTGACGTGACCTCGGGAGCGTCGCGGTGCCTTGTGATGGACTGGGTTGCCATGGCGACTGCCGGGATGGCGTTGGGAAACGCGCGGCGAGGTTACGAGCAAAGAGAGTGGAGGGGCCTTGGGAGTGTAAAAATCAGAATACGGCGAGGTGGGATTTGTGTGGAAGTCAGAAAATTAATTAGGAAGTACCTGCGTTCGTCAGAGAGCTGCGTTCTGCCTTGGTAGGTGGAGGTGGGATTTTGCAAGGCGATGTGTTGTATTAACTGTGTTTTGGGAAGCGCTTTGTGCAAGCGGTGGATCGTAGTTGGGTTGGGGATGGCCAACCCAGCTGGAGGTTGGCTGGTCTTTTTATTAAAAAAAGCCTCACTAGATCTGTTCACTGTTCTCTCCCATCATTCCTTCCTTTTTTCTTTGGATAAGTCTTTCCCCTCACCCTGCCAAGCCGTGGGTTTTTCTGGCTTCTGCAGCCGTTTTCCGGAGGACCAGAGCAGTCCTGGCGTGCTCGCTGGCACCATCTGCTCCATCAAGAAGGATGGTGATGGGTTTGTGGTGCCCAGCCGAGGTTTAGCAGATTTGCCACAGATATTTGGTGCAGCAGCGGGAGCCCAGGTAGGGTATAGAATCCTAGAATCATTTTGGTTGGAAAAGACCCTCAAGATCATCGAGTCCAACTATTCCCCCCAGCCCTGGCACTGCCCCATGTCCTGAGAACCTCATCTCCGTCTGTCCAACCCCTCCAGGGATGGTGACTCCAGCACTGCCCTGGGCAGCCTGTTCCAATGCCCCACAGCCCTTTGGG
Source organism: Pampusana beccarii (assembly GCA_013399365.1). NCBI lineage: Eukaryota > Metazoa > Chordata > Aves > Columbiformes > Columbidae > Pampusana > Pampusana beccarii. The sequence continues at coordinate 5,424 of VWYH01002712.1, forward strand.
GAAGAAATTGTTCCCACATCCAACCTCAACCTCCCCTGGCGCAACGTGAGGCCGTTTCCTTTTATCACTTGTTACTCATGAGAGGAGATCAACACCCTCCATGCCACAACCCAACACAGGCTGGTACGGACGGGTGTGAAATCCCGGACCAGCCTTCCTCACCGCCCACGTTATTTATTTCTGAGTGTGTACTTAGAGGTGCCCTCGCCACGTTCGCACCCGCGATTTACCGCATAATGTGCGCAAGGTCTTGAATCTTTTCAATGCCACATCCTCTCTGTAGAAAGGAGGAAACAGCCTGGGCTGTTTTCTTGCCTCAAATGCCGAGTTGTTGGGAACATCCGTGGTCCTCTTTGCATCCACCCCTTGCCCAGAGGTGCTGCGATCCCGCCGGGAGCTGCTGCCCGCGATTGCGTTAGAAGCAATAACTGGGGATCAGCTTTGCGGGGTTCGATCTTGGCAGCATTGCTGCTTTTTGGTGGCACCAGCACGAGGCGGCGCTTGGTGTTGATGTGAGGACCAGCTCCTCGTGTCCAGCGTCAGCAGGGCTGCGAGTATTGAGCCCTGCGGCTCCACTTCTTCCCAAGAGCTGACAGGACGAAAACACCGACAATTTGCAACCTTTCCTATCCCATTTGCATTGTGTGCCGTCTGCCACAGCCGGGAACGCGGATTTGCAGGGTTACAAGGAGCATCTTTGTGCACTGAGAAAGGGCTTGGCTGGAAGAGCCTGTGAAACAGAGATGAATTTTATACCTTTTTTTTTTTTTTCTGTGCTCATGAAAAGCAAATGCACCATTTCTTCCTCCCTTTCCATCTCCCAGAACCAATATACAATTCTGACAAATCAGCCCTGAATGCAAATCCAATAAAGTTAGCATAATTGTCTTTGTTACGAGGAGCTGGAACAGGCTGCTCTGCATGAAAATCAAAATAATAAACCGCTAAAACATAATGCAATTGGGTGATTGTAAACCTGGCTAAGTGTCCCCACGAAGGTGTGGGTGTGGAGACTGGAGCTGAGCAGCTCCCGGCGCCTTTTTTTAAGCTTATTGGTGGTTTTTGAAAGAAAACATGCAATGGAGGGAGTGGCAGGTTGTTTTCCTGTATTAATATTTAGCAGATGAAGAAGTAAAACCAAAGCATTTCACGATCACAAGAAACAACTGCGAGATCTTGCTCCTCTTTGTGTTAATTGCGCCTGATTTAAAAAGATGGCACAAACAAGCATAGCAAGTAAAACAAATCAAAATACTCAAAATATTTTGCTTCGAAAACACTGACACAAAAACAGCTCTTTTTTTTTTTTTTTCTTTCAAGGAACTGTTCCAAAATAAACAATTCCGTTAACATGAATCTGAAAAGATGTGATGCGAGCGAGCGCTAACAAACATTTAGGTAGTAAAAGCATTCACTGCTTGTTCCTAAGCCCCAGCTCCAGGAGTCCGGAGGATGCGGAATTGTAGCTTTTGTTAAAAAGAAAAACCCACGCAAACACAAAAGCTGTGTCTTTACTCATTATGGAAACCCAGCAAATGAAATAATCCTGCTGCGATGCTGGGGAGAGCGGAGGCGGTGGCTGAGGATGTGCCGGGGGTCTCCCCCTCTATAAATAATTGCTTTTACCAGGTTTTCCCCTGCCCCTCGGGGCTGTGAGGGTGATGCGACCTGGGGAATAATTCTGGCGTTTTCTCCTGCCTTTTGCTAAGCAGGAGCAGCCCAAGCCTCCTGCCCCGATGCATCCAGCCTCCCCAAAATTGCGTTTTTTTACAAGACTGCAGAAACTTGGGAAGCGGGGGAGCAGGACTCAGGGCGCTGGAGGAGCCCAGGCAGAGCAGTTCGCTTCCTTGGGAGAAATTGATTTTCAAAGCTATTGATGTTGCTTTTGAAATGCAGCCCGCTGTTTGCCGGCATTTAGATTACCTTCCCTTCTGCATGCTCGCCTTTGTTGTTTTAACATCAAAGAGTCGCTGCCGTGCTCTGCTGAGAAACCACCTCTCCCCTGCTAGTCAGGGTGTTTGCACCCAGGGGTGCTGGGGTTGGGTTCGGCTCCTCGGGGGGATGGCGGCACGTGAGTGATGGTGAGGATGGGGCTGAGGAGATGTCAGCGGGGACACTGAGATGTCAGCACAGAGTCCCAGAATGTCAGGGGCTGGAAGGGACCTGGAAAGCTCATCCAGTGCAATCCCCCGGAGCAGGAACACCCAGATGAGGTTACACAGAAGGTGTCCAGGCGGGTTTGAATGGCTGCAGAGAAGGAGACTCCACAACCTCCCTGGGCAGCCTGGGCCAGGCTCTGCCACCCTCACCAGGAAGAAGTTTCTTCTCATATTTAAGTGGAACCTCCTGTGTTCCAGTTTGCACCCATTGCCCCTTGTCCTGTCACTGGTTGTCACCGAGAAGAGCCTGGCTCCATCCTCCTGACACTGCCCCTTTCCATATTGATCCCCATGAATGAGGTCACCCCTCAGTCTCCTCTTCTCCAAGCTCCAGAGCCCCAGCTCCCTCAGCCTTTCCTCACACGGCAGATGCTCCACTCCCTTCAGCATCTTGGTGGCTGCGCTGGACTCTCTGCAGCAGTTCCCTGTCCTTCTGGAACTGAGGGGCCCAGAACTGGACACAATATTCCAGATGTGGTCTCCCCAGGGCAGAGCAGAGGGGCAGGAGAACCTCTCTGACCTACTGACCACCCCCTTCTCATCCACCCCAGGTCCCATTGGCCTTCCTGGCCACCAGGGCCCAGTGCTGGCTCATGGGCACCCTGCTGTCCCCAGGACCCCAGCTCCCTTTCCCCTACACTGCTCTCTAATAGGTCTCAACAGGGTGCTGGGACACCGTGGCAACCCCATCTGATGGAGGGCTGCGGTTTGGGGTTTTTCCCCTTCCTCAGTGCGTTTTCTTGCTCTCCTGTTGCCTGTTCTCCCATCTCTCGATCCCCATCTCTCGTGGTGTGGCTTTGGGTGGCCACGCCGGGCTACCGTGACCCCCAGGAGGGCTCGGGGAGCCCGTTGCATGTGGGTTGGGGTGCGCAGCCGTGCAGCTTTGCTCCTGCAGCCCCGCGCTGCCTGAGCAGAAGGTGTCGGGAGCTTTGGCAAGCAAAGCACGTCTGGAAACGACAGCGTCGGCTCCTTGGGCTTGACGTGGTTTCTTCTCCCTTCCCCCACGCCAATCTCCCGCTTCAACCTGTGCTCTTGAAGAGGCTTTAGAGCTCATCTGTGCTATTGTGCGAAGGAAACCTGGAAAAGGTTAAACCAATCCAAGTTGCTGAGTCTTTGAAATAAAAGAAGAGTCCCTCCTAGCAGGAGATGCGCCGAACAAAAGGGCTTCGGCAGTCGGCTTGATTTCAGCAGCTTTTCCCCGAGGATTCAAAGGGGTGACCCCGCATCCAAACTCCCGCAGAGAGCGAGCTGAAACCCCTTTGAGGTGAAGTGCATCTTTTCTCCCCCCAGTCAGGCTCCCATCATCTCCCTGGACGAGGTGACCGATGTCCTGGGTGGCCCAGGGACCCCCCTGCTCCAAGCTGAATCAACAGGGGCCATCGGAGACCCCGGCTCGTTCTGGGGCGTTTTGCCCGAAATTACACTGTTTTGTGAGCACAAGCTGCAAACCGCGGGGTGGAAACCTCGGCCAGGTTTAAGGTGCCTCGTCGGTCTGGATTGATGCTTCTGCCTCCGCACTGCAAAGGGGGTTTGTGCTTGTAGATGCTTCTGCACAAGTGCTCCCTGTTCTAGCAGGAAAATATGCTCCCTGACAGTCTCTTCTCTTTCCTATTTGCATAATTAAGAGAAATTACAGAGCGTTTGGCCTGCTTGTAGTATTTACATCATAAGCCTCGTGATATTTGTTTTTCTTAAATCTTCCTAGCGTGGCCTGGAAATCCCCCCTCCCAGGCCAGCTAAGCAAGAGGTAATTTCATTTGCAAGCGGTTTTAGCAAACGCCGAGGTCCAGAGCCTGAGCGATGGTGAGGGACATCGTCAGAGACGCTTTTGCACTCTGTGTAAATAATTACGCATTTTTGGGGGGCACAGAAGGTAGAAAATGAGGTAGAACGTAGCATCCCTGTGGCTGGGAGCACTTACGGGAGACCTTGGCCTGTTCGCTATGCCGTAGACATCACTGAGAGCCAGGGGAGCGATGTGGAGCAATAATCCCCTTTGTGAATCAATCTCTGGGTGTCTGGGACAAGGACAGCAGGGGACCTTGATCACAGCCACAGGACCTGGCAGCCTTGCTTTCATAAAAAAAAATATAGAGATATATATAGCTTTTAATCCTCTTAATTGGTTGCATTACCGATACTCTCTGGCGCTGGCTGGGGAATGAGAAAAATCTATGATATAAACTGGTTTGGCCATCCCAGGCTGTGCCTGAAATGGTGGTGTCATTCAGAGAGGGGAGAGGAGAAAAAACCCAACCACTCGCCAAAAAATGTCCCCTGCCCTCTTCATCATCCCCACACTGGGAAACTGGTCCCACTGGACCAGTTGCAATTTGTATCACCTGGAAACTATTCACAGTGAAAGATATCAAGGGTCTAATGAGGGAAGAAGGGAAGAAGGACTCTTGTGGGGTTTTTTTTATTTTTGCTTTTGGAGGAGCCTGATTTTCTTCCCTAAACCTTTGCCAATGACAGACACTCCCATAAAGCGTTTTTATTGGATTTTCGAACAATTTAATTAGTGTCTCTGTGCATGATAGCTGCAGAATTGGTGCAGAGCGCTCTCTGGGGACAGTAAAACAGAAGCGGTGGCAGTGTTCTATGTGCATGGGGAGGACGGGTGAGAGAGCTGGAGGACCTGGAGGAGAACAGAGCTTGGCCATGTCTCCTCCAAGGGCTGAGAAGAGGCCGGGTGCGTTGACATGTCCACCTGCCTCTTTCACACTCTCTCGAGGGGTTTTACAGGGTGGGCACGGCCCTGAGAGGTCCCATCCTGGCTGGGCTCCTGTCTCGAAGCTCTGGAGCAACCCAAGACAAAGATGCTTGGACTTGGCCTTGGGAGCAGTGTGAATGTGTCCAAAAGACCAAGGAGTTTCTGACATGTTGTTCCCTCTTCACCCCGTGCCGCGGCAAAGCCGCCTTGAACCACTATAGGCCAGACATTAATAGCAATAAAGCTTTTGTTCGTGGACCCGTTGAGCCGGGCCTACCCTGCTACCTCCCAGCCCACGTTTGAGGAGCAGAACTCAAGCTTCCCAAGCCCCATCTGGATGCTTTGAGACCAAGTTTCGGTGGTTGTGGCCACCATCCTGGATAGTAAGGCTTCACGGGACAGACTTAGGCCCCACTCAGCCCCCACACAAACCCGCTTTTTCCCTCAAACCACCACATCGGGGCTGGACGGGCCCAGGGAGGAACGTACAGGTCCTTCCACACACAGCCCATGTGTTGTGGGCCTGACAGCTCTATTTTTAAGTCAATTTTAGTTATTTATAGGGGTAAAGACACAAAGGGAAATGGGGTAGCTGCGCCGTGCCGAGGCAATATGTTTATGAGCTTGAGTTCCAATTAATGCGCGGGGGCTGTCTGTTTTATATCAGGGCAGGGCATCGGCGTGCAGATTTTCTTTTATATGGGTAAAGTACGTGCTGTGTGATTCATTTTGGGCCCCGCCGAGCCGCGCGGGTTCCTGTGTCCCGGCAGCAACATCTGGCTGGCGTCCCGAGTTTGGGGGCTCGGTGCACCCCGCGGAGGAGCCGCCCGATCCCCAAATCCAAAAATACGGGAGATGAGAAGCAGGACAGGAAAGAAGGGGAGAAAACAAGAGGGTGAAGTCATGTATGAGGGAAGGGCTAATGGAGAGCAGCCAAGCCAAGTGCTTCCTGACACAGGATTTGGAGGAATTCTGCAGTTTTGCAGCAGAAATAGGTGCCTTGTGCCCTAAATCTTCTGCTCCTCCCGGGGGTGGGACTGGGAATTAACCATTCCCTGGAACAAAGCCTGTTCATCAACAAGGCTTTGCGGAAAAAGGAGTTTTTCAACAAGGAAAAGTTAAAAAGATAGATTCTGGTTGCTCTGGAGCAAGGGAGGGTTTGCTTATGGAGGAGATGCATTTAATTTTATCTGGTTTATTAGCACAGCTTCTATTCCAAGCGTAGGGACAGACTCCGGATCATTCTCACAGACCCGTTGCAATCCTATGCTTGCAGATTTTCCTGCCTGGCTTTTGGGGATTTCAAAAGAACCCCTAAAAGGTTTAGTCCAAGCTCAAGTGAGTGTGAACCAGGCACTCAGCCCAGCCTGCTGCTGAATTTTGTGATGCTTTGCATGTTCCATCACACCTAAATCCCCCGCCGCAACACTTGGGGCAGATTTTCCTTGGATTCACCCCTGTATTTGTTATATTTCTTCTCACATTTTTCTCCCTGTGCCTGGCGATGTGAAAGCAAACCCAGCATCGCTGCCTTTGCTGCCAGCGCTGTCTGCAAACCCAGCAACAGGCAACTGGGTGGCTTAGACCCGGCTTAAAAACCCCTGGCTTAGCTCTGGGCTAGTCTGAGCTGCTAGACTCAGCACATATAAGGCATGTCAGCTCTTTTTGGAGACAGATTCCCTCTTTCCACCCTCTCTGACACAACTAAAGGATTGCAGACCTGTTCCCCCTCCCAGTGTTTTAACTGGCATCACCATTTGCTTTAGGTGGAGTTTTTTAGGGAGCGCAGAATAATTTCCCCCCCCCGTCCAGTGGATTTGTGCTAGAGGAAGGGAAGAGAACCACCAAACGCTTTCATTTTTACAGTAAAAAGTGGCAGAAATTACTCGGTAGCAGCAAATCTATCCCTGTGGGTATCCTCTTTGATGTGCAAAAAAGAAAGGAACGTTTTAGCTGATCTCAATATTTTTAATTCTCTTGCTGATTTCCGAGCCCTCTTTAGCATAAGCTACCAAAGGATTGTAGATTACCCTGTAAAAGCAGTTTTGTTATTGTCTCTCTTAACCCCGGCGAGCCTTCAATTTCCTGCCATCATTTTTATTATGTCTTTCTTGCAGCTGGGAATGAACAATGAGCTTTATTAGAAGAAAAGGTGAGAAATGTAATAAGAAAAGCCCCTCCTGTATCGTGCGGACACCCCCCTTGGGGAAGTGATGTGAAGGCTCCTCCGAAAGCCGCTGATGCTTTCCCGTCTGGGCACAACTTTTCTCATTCGAAAGATCCAATCAAAACTTTTTCCGATGTTCTTTTTTAGTATTTCTGTCATAGGCTGATGCCTACGACAATTGGCAATGCCTACGACAGCGTTGGCAATTCGGTCAACTCATGGTCCTTTTCCAAGCCGGGTTCTGACTCGGGTCTGCTCCCCTTTTTGCAAGACGAACATGTTTTTCTTGTCATTGGCACAGGAGAGGTGGGAAAAATGGGAAAAACATGGGAAAAAGGGAAACCTTTGCCTCGTTTTTTTTCCTCCCACAGAAAACAGTTTGGTTTTGCCCCTCCCTTCGCTATAGAATATATTCAGTAAGAAACAAAAGCGAAACTGCCGGTGGAAATTTCCTTTTAGGTAAGCCCCTCACTCATTTATTTCTAAATTTTCTAGAAATATAACCAATGTCTCTGTCATTAAGCTGTAAACATAAATTCAGGCCCTTAAAAGCCTTCCCTTGCTCCTCCCCACATTGTTACCGTCTGTTGTGCTGCTTCTGCATTTCCCACACAAAGCTCTAACGCTGTAAGAATATCTTTGATACTGGGACCAAGCAAATGTCTCTTTACAGTCTCAGAATGCTAAAGATTATTTTTTTTGCAGTGCAAATAGTCAGCAAGCTTCACAATTAACCAACCAAACGTGCCTGAATTTTAGTAGATATTTGCTTCTGACGTTCGCTATATTGTTCGCGCGCCAATTTGATGTTGCTAGTAGTAGAGTTAAGGATCTTTATTCCTTATATTGAAGATTTCACTCCCTTTTGTAAGGGTTGGCCTTTATTTGCACCAGGATTGACTCTCGATGGTACAGCTTGCTTATTCATCGAATGGCTGTTTCAGATAATTGTTCTGTTGCTATTAACACAAGTTCAAATGTTGTTTAATTGTGGGAATGTGCAGAACATTGTTGCCGATCGGGGTCATTTGGAAGCCGAGCTGAATACTGATGGGGTTGTAAAGGTAGCGTTAATGCAGAGAGCCGCGCTCGTTTTCCTAACGTTTTATTTTTCGTATCATTTGAAGATCTTAAAATAGGAGCTGTCGAGGTGTGTTGAAGGGCTTAGTGAAGGAAGATCGACTGGCAGGTATCAGACAGCGCAAAAGCCCCCGCTGTAACCGAGCAGTGGTTTTGAAGTAATAATATAAGGTAAAACGAACGTGCGTTTCGAGATGAAGGATGTTCTTTGGGTGGTGGGTGTTCAAACAGAACACAACAACATTTCTATTCAGCGCACTGTTTAATTCTCAGTTAAAACAGATCCCGTATAATTGTAGCTTAATCCTGGTTGAAAACTCCCTGACAATTTTCAGTAGAAAGCCTGAGTTTTATCGGAGAAATGTTTGCACTTTCAGACCTGCTCTTCTTCAACATTTGGTTTGCTAAAATCATCCAGCAACAACCAAAAACCCTCAACCGCTGTAAAATGCATCTGGAACCTGACAAACAGCTCGGGGTTGGAGCCAAGAAAAAATCAGCAGCTTCCGTCAGATTTTTGTTTGCTTCAGGGCTTTAGGGGGAGGTGGCAGGTTTAATACACAGTTCCTAGTTGCCGGTTGCAGGGTTTGGTTTTCCAACACATAAGTCAACACCGTCTCCTGAGAACTGGAACAAAGACAAAATAAATCGAGTTTCATTTACGTTTTCAGCAGAACAACGCTGCTTTTTCTCCCTGTTTCCCCTCTAAATACATGGTCTAGTTCCACCTGAAGGAAACAGCCCCTCATTACGGCGCCGTCACCGTTGAACTTGCTCCCAACACCAAGAAGCATTTTCCTGGCCTAGCTCAAAATGAGAGGGCTCGATGGACGTGATTTTGTTTCTCCTTTTGTTTAATCTCCCCCTGATTTTGAGTTTCTCACCAAAGCTCCTGGAAAGGACCTTTTTACTGTCTGGAAGGACAAGCCCGAGCAAGACCAGAGAGGTCCTGCCATCCTGGGTTAGTCCCAAGGCTGTGTAGAGTTACCGTGGGGTGTTTTCCTCTTTTAGGACGTGGTCTAGAAAGTCTGTGTCTCATTTCCCAGGTTTAATCTGCCAACCTAAACTCGGGCTAGCATCGGGACTGGAAACCTCCAAGACGTCGTGAAAATAAAGTGGATTCTGCGTGGCTCAGATGGGTAAACTCCAGAAAACTCAACCCAGTTTTTCCCTACTAGGAAAACCGTATTGGGGTCAGGGCCGTCTGCTCCCAGTTGAGTCTGCCCATGTTACTGGAGTTGGGGTCTTGGTCTGCTGGGATCTC
>VWYH01002712.1:14845-128867 GCA_013399365.1 Pampusana beccarii
AAGGAAGGAAGGAAGGAAGGAAGGAAGGAAGGAAGGAAGGAAGGAAGGAAGGAAGTGTACCCGCATGTACCCCCATACTTCATACCTCCAGGGTCTTTCCCATGGGGAAAATACCGCTTCATGCCTCCTCAAAACCGAGATTAACATCTCTAGAGCACAAAAAGCCGAGTTTGCAGGCTGACGTTTTCCCTGTAATTGCCTCTCCTCTCTCTCTGTGCTTGCACAAGGACGTCAGCATCTCTCTTTAATTGTTTAGCACCCTCACCCGTTGCATCGCTGCAGAGATAAAGGGGGTTGGAAAAGCCCCTCAAGATCATCGAGTCCAACCATTCCCCACCCCTGGCACTGCCCCATGTCCTGAGAACCTCATCTCCATCTGTCCAACCCCTCCAGGGATGGTGACTCCAGCACTGCCCTGGGCAGCCTGTTCCAATGCCCCACAGCCCTTTGGGGAAGAAATTGTTCCCAGATCCAACCTCAACCTCCCCTGGTGCAACTTGAGGCCGTTTCCTCTCATCCCATCGCTCGTTCCAGAGCTGGTGTCTGCACCAGGAGCTTGTGCTGGTCTTGGAGTTCCAGCTACCGGTGAAAAATTGCAGGTCTTAGCTGGGGGAGGAGGGAAGGTGTTGGTTCCCGTCTTAGAAGCGTGTAAACAAGATTAAATCCCCGTGAATTGAGGAATGCTGATTGGGTTTATCTGCATGATGAAGGTAGGAACTTATTTCACAGTGCTAAGTGATACAGGTAATATTTCCAAAACAAAATCTCCGATTTGAAATCCAATTAGGGTTGCTAAGTAACAGCGTAGTTAACCAGCCAATATTTGCTAAACCCCAGCTTTTGCAAGCAAGGCAACAGCTTCGACAAATTGCACTAACAATATATAAATACATTAATACTAAACCAAAACAAAAACACATAGTTTACTGCAGCACCAAACCTTTTAACAGTGACTGGTAGGATTTTCCTTGTTATCCGTGTGATTTCAGAAGCTGGTTTAGTGCCTCCCACTTCCCTGCCTGGGGGGGATGTACTTAAACTGCAGTATTGGTGGGACAGGGAAGGAAATCTGTATATTTAGTTTACAGAGTAATATGTAACTTTATTGATGAGCGTATATCTGACATGCCTGAACTGATGGTCTGAAAAGTAATTTCAATGAAAAATAGTTGCGTAAGAATGCTCTTTAATTGTCAGCTGCTTCAGTATAACTGATGTCCCCCCAAAAGTTCCTGCGAGTTTTACTAAAGCGGGTTGTTTTTCAAGCCCATTCTCGGCAGACACGCACATTGATCTGAAAATTCCCGGTTTGGGTCCTGCCTGCCCAGCCTCTGCAGCACCAGGCGGTTGGGACGGGTCTAGGTTTGCTGGGGACAATTGCACACCCCACTGGGACATCCGGTATGGGACTGGTCCTCTTGCTCCAAAACACCGCGGATCGACCTGCAGCACGAACCCTGACTCTGCCAGGCAGTCCCCACCTCCTCAAAGTCTGCAGGAACCTGGGGATGAGCATCTTGGTGTTTATTTTGACTCCGTTTTTTATTTTAAGCGTTCAGTGGTCTTTCCCATTTGGTTGGACTCCAGATTGGTTTGAGTAGGACTTGTCAAACGCTCTTCTCTGTTTCTGTCCCGATAGAAAAGCAGGATTTCCCCAGTAGAGCTGGTCCGTGGCAGAGACCCCCTCTGCAATGAGGATCCTTTTCTCATTCAGTGGGTTTAGGACTTAAGCCTTGGTATCTTCTGAGTGGGGAGATGCTCCATGGGGTCTGTACCACTGCCCCACACCTCTGCAGTTATTGTAGCCTGGGTCTCCAGCCCTGTCCGGCTCTATGATAAAAGAGAAAAGCCACGTCTGCTCTACCATCCCATCATAAAAGAGAAAAGCCGTACGTTCTGGGCAGCTGAACTCCCCTGCACTGAGGGTTTGCTGCAGGAGGCAGCGAGACCGGGATTTTCCTGGCTGACAAGATGCAGATGAGCTCTTCACACTTGGCTTCTGCGGATATTTCCATGGCTGAGCCGCGCTTGCAGCCATCGAAGATCCTTGTTTTCCTCAAGAGGCCTCTTCTCGCTCCTGCTTCATCCTCCCCTGCCTGCTGCTTCGTCCTGACTCCTCAGACTGGAAATCCTCTTGCATTTTTAAGGCTCCTTTGGGTCCCCACGCGAGTGGAAGTCCAAGGCAATGGCCTTTGGGTGATGTGCCTTCTGCACGGAAACCTGCCGCTTTGCTTTCCTGACTGTTCATCCCAGCAAATTGCTCTCTCTGTTCAAGATCTTGGTAAATATATGGACTAGAAATGGCGGGAGCTGCAGGCTAGCTTTTTTTCTTTAAGATTACATTTCAAGACTTCCTCCTTTATATCGAAGGAGAGCAGAAAATCTTCCTTAGGTCAGCCTGTCTTGAAGCAGATATCCAACTTTGCTACCATCTTCCTCCTTGTTTGTGCAGTGCTCTGCATTTGCTGTCTCTACCGGCTCCTTAGCTTGAGGTAGGGCTTCCAAATTCCCTTTTTTGAAAGGGATTTCCAGCTCCAGCACTGAGCCACATGGAAAATCACCCTTTAGATAAGCGGAGCAGGAGACCTAGTGCTGTAGCGGGTGGGAGAAGGCTCCTGGTTTGGCTCGTGCCCTCTGCAGTGATTTCTTTGTGGTCCTGAGCAGCCCAGGGACTGTCTGCCCGGGAGAAGGGCTGGGGAGAGACAGGAGCAGATGCTGAGATGTACAGAAAGAACCAGCTGAAAAATTACCTGCCTTTCCAGCCCTCTCCCACCATCCCTTTGATGGGGAGAGATGCACATTATGGTAAAGGCTGCAGATCATTTTGTGCCTGATGCTTTTTTTTTTCTCTTTTTGAACTATAGAATCACTTTAGTTGGAAAAGACCCTCAAGATCATTGAGTCCAATCATTAACCCACCCCTGGCACTGCCCCATGTCCTGAGAANTTATGAACCCCAGGTCCCTCAGCCGCTTCCATCACACTTGTGCTCCAGCCCCTTCCCCAGCTCCGTTCCCTTCTCTCAACTCGCTCCAGCACCCAACATCTGGAGCCTCTGGCCTCAGGCTACTCGTAGGCCAATGTCACAGCTGTATAAGCTTCCAGCAGCTGAGATGATGCTTGGAAACTTCTCTGCTAGCAAACTGACTTGGCTCTTGACTGTCCACATCACATTGGCTCCATCCTTGAGTAAATCTCTGTGGCTAAGGAGTAGGGCTGTCCCCGAGCCTGCCCAGACCCACAAGCGAGGATGGTTTTGCTGGGATGGAGGAGTGTCCCAGCAGACCTGTGGCGTTTCCACATGCAAAAACCAGCGCCCAGATGTCACTTCTGGCCAGTTTGTTACCCTGACACGTGTGCAGCCGGGACCCCGGGGGCCAGAGCATCAGGCTCTTGCCCAGAGTCAGCAGCAGCATAAAGCCTCGTGCCAGCCAGCTGAGACTGGATGTAATGGAAGTAATGAACAGCGCGCCTTCAAATTAAAATAAAGCTAATGGAAAGGGCAGGGACCTTAACTGTCACTCTGATGCATCTCAACAGAGTTGCTTATACGATGCTGAGCTCACCAAGTCGGGGTGGCGTGACCCGGTGGGTCTGAGGCGGGTGTGCCATCCTAATGATGCTCACCTGCCCCTCCCGAGGGGAGCGGGGTGAAGGGCTTGAGGAAGGAGGGATCGAGGGCAGACACCTTTATTTAATATGCCGTGACAATGCATAACTAAAGCTCTTCATCGGCCCGGATTTTGCTGAGAGGTGGCAGTTCTAGCGTGGGGCTGAGAAGTCTGTCCCAGTCTTTCCAATGACACTGTTTTAACTTTCATCCCCTTCCTGCCGCTTTCCTGTTGCTGTTCTCGTTTGGAGGTGAGTGCTTTGTCCCTCAAACGAGGAGGCTGAGCTGAGAGAACTTTACTGGGTATTAGGAAACATTTCTGCACTGAAAATGTTGTTGGGCATTGGAACAGGCTGCCCAGGGCAGTGCTGGAGTCACCATCCCTGGAGGGGTTGGACAGACGGAGATGAGGTTCTCAGGACATGGGGCAGTGCCAGGGGTGGGGAACGGTTGGACTCGATCATCTTGAGGGGCTTTTCCAACCAAAATGACTCTATGATTCTAATACTCGTTCCTTTTCCCCGCCTTGATAAGGCCGATGAAATCTCTCCCGCCCATCTGTACCCTGCCATTCCCCACCAGTTAGGAGCTTTTCATCATGGGAGGGGGAAAAACAAATAGAAACTTGCATTTGGTTTCCTTGAAGGTCTTCTCCAAGCAGAGCAGCACAGGGGGGGTGTGAGGCCCGTCTGCTCTCCAGGTCACCTCTCAATTGCAGCTTTGGTTTGCAAATGCACGTGGATAGCTCGGGAAGCAGTCTTTGTCAGGAGAGTGCTTTTGAGGAGGAAGGCTTTGTGTCTTGGATGCCATAAAACCACTTCTGGGAGCTTTGTCTCGCTCCTTAAGAGGTTTTGTTATCTAATTGGGAATTCAGCAAACACTCTGGTGTGTTGTGGAAATAGAGCCTGGGCCAGCAGCACGAACAGGAGGGTGACCGGGGTGGGAAGAAATCCATTAAGGGCCCTGAGTGTGAAAACTGCTGGGTTGTGACCCCCAGGTATTTTCCTCCTCAGAAATGCCACCACATTGCTGTGTCTTTCTCTCAAAGGGGAAGAGAAGGTGCTAAATGTCCTTGTGATTTGTTCAGATGGTTAAATCCCGGTGCCAGCCTGTCAGGTTTTCCATGCAGTGACAGATGGGGAGCTCGCTGGTTCCCCAGGCTCTCCCTGAGCGCCTTTCCCCTTCCAGAGTGGAACAAGGATGCAGCGAAAATCAGCTTTAATCTCACTAAAACGCTTTACTGTGAGCCTCACTCTTGAGAGTGAGAAGCAAGGAGACCTTAACCTCCACTTCCCATTGAATGTGGCACGGGGCCGCGAGAGCTGAGGCTGGAACGGCTGCAAGGGCTGGACTGGGATGCACTGGGCACATCGTCTGCTCTATGTCCGTGATTGCCACTTGTTTTTCGAGCAGAAGTGGAGCTGTGTGCTGGGCTCCAAAGCCGGGGAGCGTGTGTACAAATGTTTATCGCGAGCTCCCAGGTGCGATGGGAGCCCCGTGCTTCTCCGGCTTCCCAGGCAGAAGCAGAAAACGCCTGTTTGAAGGAAAAATGGTCGAGCAGCATGGGCAGGAATGGGAAATAATATGCTGCGTACAATACAACTCTCCAAAAGCTTTGTGCTGCTGCCTCCCTTTGCACCAGAAATCGCTGGGAAGGGGTTGTACGTGCAGGGCTGACTCGGTGCCACCTGTCCCCTCCGAGCCATTGTCACCGACCCGTTGTCATCTGCCTCTGCTTCCAGCCATCGCCTGGCTCCGCAGCGCCGGGCTGGGGTGAGCGTGTCCCCGATGGGGACGGGGGTGTCCCTGCGCCCCTGGCAGCCCCTCGGCCTCTCCTGTCACTTTGCTGTCCCCCCGGGCTCTGCCCTCCCCTTCCCGGCGTCTCGCTGAGTGAGACAGGAGGGGAATTGAAACTCGGAGACCTGGCAAGCGGCATCGCTGAGGCCTCGACGTGAATCGATCCGTCAGTAACCTGAGCAGAAGGGGCATCTGCTGACTGGGGTGAAACGGCCCGATGATAAATTGGATTAGAAAAACCGTTGGATATTGGCGCTCGGGAATGCAGGACGGCGGAGACTGTGTTAAGGGAGAAGTGGAATAATAAATGGCTCCTTCCCAGAGGGTTTGAAGTGCTGCCTTTGCAGCGTGTGCCGTTGGGATTTTGCAGGGAGATGCGAGATTTCTCTGGCCTTTCCCCGCAGACTTTCCCGATCCCGCTGGGGCTGTGGCCTCTGGCTGTGCTGGTCAGGAACCCTACACCTCCGACCACTTTCGATGGTGCTGCTGATAAATGAGGCTGATTACTGCAAAGGGTGAGGTGGAGGAGCGACATGAAGCGACAGCGGGTCTCTGTGGTCGATCAGGGATTGTGAAAGCAGCCCAGCAAATCGAGCTGCACGGAACGATTGCTCCATCTTCCCTGGAGGAAAAAGGGGGAGAAGAGGTTTCCAAAACCCTCTCTCTTCCATGAGTGCATCTTTCTCCGAAAAGCTGGTCTGCTGTGTCTGTCCCCCTGGTAAGAAGTGGGCAACTCGCAGGGAAAGTGGGGCAGTGCCTGACCCATCAAAATGCTTGTAACAGTGCACGGGAGGGAATTTTCTGACCAAGCAAACCGTGGCAGCTTTGGAAATGTGGTCCAAGCCTCTTTGCAAGCTCTTCACTGGACCTCTGAGACACCTTCACGGTTGCTGCGCCCAAAACCTCGTGCGGGAGGGAAGCGAAAGCCAAGAAGAGTTGGTGCAGGTGAGACGGCTCTGCGAGCAGCAGCGTGAGGGACACATCAGGACAGGTACAGGGCCAGGCTGTGGGCATCCCTTCCCGCTTAGAGCTGCGCACATCTTCGGTTCAACTCAGCAAACGCTTTCCGGCAGCTCAGGTGTTTCCCGGAGGAGCAGCAGGGTGAGAATCCTGATCTGGGGCTTGGGCAACAGCCCGGTTTTGGCGAACTCCAGGTGCCAGCAAGGTGTATTGCATGGAGGGCAGGAGAGAGACATTGCTGGAGGCCGTGGGCAGGCTCAGGCTTGGAGAGGGGGAGCCAAGGGGAGGACTGAGTCACGCAACATTGCTTAAGCTGCTTCCCGAGTCCCTTAGAGCCCGGCTTAAGGCAGCGAAGCGATGCTCGCAGCAGCCTCGAGGAGGAATCGCCGAGCAGCTGGGGGTGCTGGGTGCGTGGGGTGACCATCGCCCCATAGAGGGACCAGCATGTGGGTGGGTAGAGAAATCAGAAAAGATTAATACGTGTCGTGCTGCGAGAACAAGCGTCCCACGTGTATTTCTAGCACGGCGATGTTCGCATCGGCTCTGCTTAATTCTGGGGTGCTTCTGCCTCTGCACGGTGACCTGGAGGAGCTGAGGATGGGACGCTCATCGGGAGACTCAGTGGAGCATAAATACCGCCTGCATGTGTAGCGAACCAATAGCCGCATGAATATTTAGCATCTGCTGCTCTCCGCTCGGCAAGGATTTTCATGCCAGGTCCTCCCGCTCCTCTGGAGATGGTGCGATGGGGTTCTAGCGAGGGTGATGCTGCGCGGGGGCGAGGGAAATGGCTGCTGCTGGGGACCGTGTGCCGTTGGGACGTGCCTTTCCAGGGAGGACGGGGACAAATGGCATCTCTACCAGCCTGTGCGACGGAGGAGCCAGAAACAGCGAGGAACAGCTGGCGGCGGGCACACGGCGCCGCCGAACGCGCTGGGGAGGTGCGGGTCTATAGAGCTGCGTGGGGAATAAACCACCAGGCGGCTGAATAAACCCCCATCCTGCCCAAAACGGGGGAGAGGAGGAAACGGCTTCAACCCTCGTCCCTCCCGGAGGTGGGGACAGGGGTGGTGACACGGAGCTGAGGAGCGCGGGCATTGACCAGCTTGGAACAGCGCGATTGTAACGGCTGGTTGGAAATGAGATCTGGAATGGGAGGGATAGAGAAAACACTGGAAGCGTTTTGAAACCATGAGACGCCTGGGGAAATCTGAAGGGAAACAGCATAGCATTGAAGTGCGTAACTCTATCCGGACGAGTTGATTAAAATGTCACTGACTCCTAGGAAAAAAACAGGTCTTTGTGCTGGCCCCTAATACTACAAGCTGATCTGGAAAGATGTGGCTTGCAAAAAGGCACCTCCTGGGGAGGCGCGGTGAGTAATTGGGTTGTGAACCAGCCCCAACGAGGCTCCAAGGACAAATAACTGCGGTCCTTGTCCCTGCAAACAAGAGGGCTGGTGTGTGAGGTCAGGCTGGCTCCTGTCCCCTGCCTGTCCCCAGCACGCTCCCCATCTCAGGGGCCGTCTGAACCCCCTTGCCGTGCCGTTCCTACAGCATTTCTGTAACCCTGCAGAGACTTTGTAAGATTTCTATGGCTCGTTCATACTCAAATGAGTGTATAATGACTTCCCACCAGCTTGGACTACACTTGGGACTACATCCACCTAGCAAATTCCTCACCCACAGCAACCTCCCCTGCTCTGGCTGCTCAGCTTATGAGTTGAGGGCCATCAGGAAACTTGCTTGCAGATGCAGGTTTGCAAAATGAAACTCCCTCTGGCAAGGGCTCAAAGCAGAGGTCGTTAAGATGCAAGACACCTTCCCCTGGAGATTGAGTTTGCTAATTAAAAATGCATTAATAAATCCAGTGTTTTGGTCATAGACATAGTCAAGGAGCTGTCAGGAGCTATTAAGTGTAGTGAGGAGGCAGCACCAGATGAGTCGAAGTCTCGAGCACAAGGCACGTGCGGGATCGGGATGTCTGGGCCTGCTTGAGAGAGTTACAGAATCGTTTTGGTTGAAAAGCCCCTCCAGATAACTAAGTCCAACCATAACCCACCCCTGGCACTGCCCCATGTCCTGAGAACCTCATCTCCGTCTGTCCAACCCCTCCAGGGATGGTGACTCCAGCACTGCCCTGGGCAGCCTGTTCCAATGCCCCACAGCCCTTTGGGGAAGAAATTGTTCCCACATCCAACCTCAACCTCCCCTGGTGCAACTTGAGGCCGTTTCCTCTGCTCCTGGCGCTTGTTCCTGGGGAGCAGAGCCTGACCCCTCTGGCTCCAAGCTCCTTTCAGGCAGTTGCATCCTCCCCTCGTCCCTGGAAGGACTCCTTGAGTCCCCCACCGTACATCACGGGTGGCTATGGGGAGCTGAGCGAGCCTGTGAAAGGTTAAGTGGTGTCACCATCTCCTGGCTTAATGATGTCCCCGGATGATGCAGGCAGAACATTATTTACTGAGGACACCAAGCAGACGATCATTCTTTGGGAGACAGTGATAAATCTTGTTACGTCTCAGTGATCCCATCACTGTTACTCACCGCGGCAGCAGCGCGGGGCTGTGCTTGTTCCAGGGGCAGGGTGGATGCGTTTTGCTTTTGTTAAAGGAGACAGACACAGTAACAAACCAACTGCTGGGTTTTTGTGGTGGATTTTCTAGGGAGCAAACCTTGGGGAGGCCAGGTAAGGGTGCAAGTCCTTACGGATGAGGATGCAAAGGCCAAAAGTTGCTTTGCAGAAGTGAGGAGCTTATTCACATACTGGAAGGCAGCAACATCATGGTTTAAACATGGGTTTAACAGCTCCTGCTTGAGGCTCCTTGAGCTTAGCAACGAGAACATTCATAGAGCAGCGGCCAGGCATAAGGGGAAAATAAAGGTACCACGATCTGCAGTTGTACAGAAGAGTCCTACTGACAAACCGGAGCAGCTGTAAGCTCCATTTTCTTTAAAAATGTTGAAACTTCCCTCAGTCTGCCCCCAGCCTTTGATTCCTACTCTTCATCCTTTCTGGAAGAGGTGACCTTGTCCTCCCTGGGAAGTCTTCTTAGCCGGTTAGGAAAAGCATCTTTCTGTCTTGTCAACCTACTCAAGCACTTCAGAAGGGGAACAGCCATCGATAAATGGATTTTCCTTGGCTCAGGCCCTGCCCGGTTTAGTTCTTTGATAATTTAACGTGCCATTTCCTGATGTGCTGCTGAAACGTATAGGGCGAGAGGAGCCAGATCTCGCCTGCGGAGATGGGGGTCGCGTCCTGATGGAGGAGGGGACGTGTCACCGAGTGCAACCTCTGCGGTGTCCAGAGAGGATTGTTGTTAATTGAATTGAAGAAGACAAATGGCCATTAGCTCAGTCTCCAAAGGACAATAACCGTGCTAATAATGAAGCTGAACTCCCCAATACTGATCTTTAGTATCTGTGAAGTTACATAATTGATGGAATATCATTAAGTGAGAGGAAAACGTCCAAATATGGGGTGGGGAGGGGGGAAGGGAGTTTACAGAATTTGCTGAGATCTGATGCTTACAGCAACACTTCAGAGCCAGCTTTTCTGAAGCACCGAGACCTTTGAGTCTCATTTTTTACCCTCTCTTTTTTTAAGACAAAATTACATTCCAGGCAATGATTGCAGTGACATTAAGCTCAAGTGATCAAAAACTGTTTTGCCGCGCCAATGTCAGGCTGTCGGAGGGACGAACGCCTGTGATGAATGTTTGATATCTGCCCATCTTCCTTGACACGTGTCCCAGGAGGAAGGCAGGGGACAACCTGCTCAAGCTCAGCGATCCCCACGGCATCGCCGTGGCCTCTCAAAGAGCTTCGGGCCGTGGTTGCAGGGGAGGGGATCACGCTTGATGCTGCTTCGACAAGCAGCCGTTGCCCATGGCTGTGGGGCAGAGGGGGTTTTCTGTCATCATCGAACTTCTTCTTTGCAGGTTTGAGGGAAGAAAAGCTTTCTATTATTAACATCGAGGCAAGCAAACCATGGCACCATCCTACCACTTGGCCACCGGTCCCCAGTCCCTCCAGAGCAAGGACGGTGAACTGGACGCGTCTTGGAGCTGCAGACTTGGCTCAGGATGATGACAAACAGATAAATTCCCAGGTGACAACGCAATTAATTACGTTCATCGTGCCCTGCCGACAGCCCCACGTGCCCTCTGCTCATTGCAGGGCAGGTTGGTTGGTTAAAGGCACGTGGGCTCGAGGGAAAAACCTCCCTCATTCTTCTGGGAGGGGCTGCAGACTTTTGGTGGGGTGCACAGGTAAATTTGCTTCCCTGGAAGCAAAAACATTGCTGTTGTTCCAGAAACCTTGTGCATAGTCTTCCATAACAATCACGGTCTCGTAACTGCATGCTCTCCAATAACATCACCTAAGTGATTTCCCCCTAGGCAATAAGGTTAAGTCATGGGAAACAATTTCTATTTTTAATAACATTTTTGCTAAATATCCTGTCCCTGACTTTCCCCAGAGGCTCAGAATCCATCTGCAATAAGGGGGCTTTTAAAGGGCTTTAATAATAAATATAATACCGCCATTCTTTTATGCTTGTAACTATTCACGCTTGAGTGAATTCCCTGATCTTTTTATGGGTCTGTTGAAATATATTGCGCAAGTCAAGGGCAGGCCTCTTTTTAAGCTTCTTGCGTTCCCCCTGCTTTAATTCTTTTTATCTCTAGGTAACAGTCCGGATAACGTGGTCCTGCTGTTGTATTTATCCACGTACAATAGCAGCCAAGCCCAGAGAGCAGCACGCACCCCTGCTGTCCCCAGGGAGGGATGAGCCCTGTTTTCCAAGAGAACTATGACTACGCAGCGCTGTCTCTAGGAGATGGTAAGAGCTCCCATACCGTACCAAAAAGGCCACCAGCATCCTGGCTGGTACCAGCACTGGTGTGGGCAGCAGGCCCAGGGCAGTGCCCGAACCTGTGCTGGGACCTGGGGAGGAAAAACCGCAAATCCTGGGGGCAGTTTTGGGCCCCTCACACCCAGAAAGGCCTTGAGGTGCTGGAGCGAGTGGAGAGAAGGGAATGGAGCTGGGGAAGGGGCTGGAGCACAAGTGTGATGGGAGCGGCTGAGGGAGCTGGGGGTTCAGCTGGAGAACAGGAGCTGAGGGGAGACCTTCTGATCTCTGAACTGCCTGAAAGGAGCTTGGAGCCAGGGGGGTCGGGCTCTGCTCCCCAGGAACAAGCGCCAGGAGCAGAGGAAACGGCCTCAAGTTGCACCAGGGGAGGTTGAGGTTGGATGTGGGAACAATTTCTTCCCCAAAGGGCTGTGGGGCATTGGAACAGGCTGCCCAGGGCAGTGCTGGAGTCACCATCCCTGGAGGGGTTGGACAGACGGAGATGAGGTTCTCAGGACATGGGGCAGTGCCAGGGCTGGGGAGCGGTTGGACTCCATGATCCTGAGTGTCTCTTCCAACCAAAATGATTCTGTGATTCTGTGTAAGTACTACAACCCGTGAGAGACCTCACCAGCATGACCAAGGGCAGAGGGGGCTACCACCAGCCCCACCTTCAGTCTGCTGGATAGACACACCCAAAAAAATGCAAAATTCTCTTAAGTTATCTTTTCAGCCCATCCCCACGTATATCCTGCAAAGAAAAATGTTCCCTCCCCATTCCTTTTATTTACTCTTAGATTTCAAACTGCCTGGAGGTCTTGGGACTTTCTCCTCTGATGTTCCTTTAGAGCCTTCTGAAGAAGCTGCCGGGGTCTTATAGACATTAATTTCCCTGAGCAGCCTCACCTGGGACCTCCACCCACCCATCCTCTGCCCACTGCTCCACCAGCTCCATTTAAGCTCAGGCCTGAGCCTTTAGGCCTGGCCTGAACTATGCTCTTGGTGCCTCTGTGTCAACTCCCCTCATCTGCTGCTGCAGAATCTCTGTAGCCTCTTTCCTTGGGTATTTTTTTAAACTTTGAGCTGTTGCTTTTTTTCTCTGACCCCTTTCATCTCAGAGCTTTCTTCTGCTGAGCAGCCAGGCTTGTGTTTCTGCCCTGGATGTGTCTTTGCTGAGCTTTTCTTCGTGACCGAGCTTGCGTCTGCTGGAGCCAGGGAAGTCCTTGGCTGACTCGGTGGCAGAGCTGAGGGAGTTTGCCCTCTGAGCACGACAGGCAGAAAGATGGGAATTTCTGAACTAATTTGCTGTAAACAATGATCCGTAATAGGTCACTTATCTCCTCAGCAACTCGGCAATTAAATCCATCAGAGACATGAGTGTAATTGGACTGCTAGCAATTAGCGCTCGCAAGTGCTGGAGGAGTCCGGAGGGCCCTTCCAGTGATTTCCATCGTACTGCTTTGGATGATTTTTGTCTTGTAGCTGAGCTCTTTGAGCCCAGGAATGCCATTTCCTCACCCAAGGGCACCAGAGCACCCAAGGATTTGTGGTTTCTAGAACGGAAAGCCCCTAGGTAAGGGGGAGGCATGGAGGACCCTCATGATGATAGACCTTCATGCAGAGAGGGTGATCCAGGACTGACTCCAGCTTAGCCCTTAAAGCAAAGCCAAGTGCTACAGAATGTTTTTTTCATTTTGAGAGAGACCAGCAGATGGTGGGAAGAAGGACAAGGAATTACTGCAGAGAGTCCAGGGGAGGGACACAAAGATGCTGAGGGGTCTCGAGCATCTTTGTGATGAGGAGACACTGAGAGAGCTGGGGCTGTTGAGCTGGAGCAGAGAAGCTGAGAGGGATGTGATCAATGGGATCGATATCTCAGGGTGGGTGTCAGGATGGACCAGACTCTGTTCAGTGGTGCCCAACGCCAGGGTGAGGGGCAACGGGCACAGACTGAAACACAGGAGGGTCCATGTGAACATGAGGAGAAACTTGTGTGCTGGGAGGTGCCAGAGCCTGGCCCAGGCTGCCCAGAGCGGGTGTGGAGTCTCCTTCTCTGAGCCATTCAAACCCTCCTGGGATCCTGTGTGATCTGCTCTGTGACCCTGTGAGCAGGGGGGTTGCACTGGGGGATCTACAGAGATCCCTTCAACCCCATCCAGGGATTCTGTGGGTCAAAGCAGGGTCTGTTACTGGGGGTCTTGGTGGCTCTTCTTTGCTTTGGGTTCTCCCCGAAGGAGAAGGGGTCGGGTGGGAGTAAGGTGGGGACCCTTGACTGCTGCCTGGTTCCTGTGAGGTGTCACAGTGAGGCTGCAGACCACTTTATGGCAAGTATTTGGGCCATCCCTGCCCACTCTTATGCTTGTAACTATTCATGCTTGAGTGTATTCCCTGATCTTTTTATTGATCTGTTGAAATATAGGACAAACTGCTGGAAGTTGGAGATGCAAAAATGCCAGAAGTCACTAATCACTTAGATGCATCCAAGCCAAGACCCACCAATGCGGACACCATTCAAGCAGTTGCAGCATGGAAGACTGGTCTGTCCTTCCTGCAGGTAAGAACGGGTTTTGCTCGTGCGTTTGGTTTCGCACCAGGGGAGGTTGAGGTTGGATCTGGGAATAATTTCTTCCC
Source organism: Pampusana beccarii (assembly GCA_013399365.1). Classification (NCBI taxonomy): domain Eukaryota; kingdom Metazoa; phylum Chordata; class Aves; order Columbiformes; family Columbidae; genus Pampusana; species Pampusana beccarii. The sequence goes on from VWYH01002712.1 coordinate 28,692, forward strand.
CAAAGGGCTGTGGGGCATTGGAACAGGCTGCCCAGGGCAGTGCTGGAGTCACCATCCCTGGAGGGGTTGGACGGACGGAGATGAGGTTCTCAGGGCCATGGGGCAGTGCTAGGGGTGGGGAACGGTTGGACTCCATGATCTTGAGGGTCTTTTCCAACCAAAATGATTCTATGACACCCAAAGAAATAGGATTTCTTCCAGGTAAAAGAGGAACTTACTAGAAAACACAGATTCCCAAGAACTGAGACTAAACAAGAAAAAAAAAAAAAATTCAAGTTCTTGACTGAAAATGTTTCTAATCCCGGGTCAGAAAGCATGAAGGAGCTCTTTGAATTCCCAGTACAGAGCAGAAACTTTGCCAAGATCAGCCTTTGCCGGAGGAGTTTGGGCTGGGGCCAGAGCGGGCGGCTGGTGCCCTCCTGCTCAGCGTGTCTCTGGGGACATCTGCAGAGTGACTCGCTGAGATTGCTGGGAGTGGCCGCTGGTGACAGAGGCTCTGAGGTGGCTCTAACCAGTCACCTTGAAAATCGGGGACTTTCGTGTCATTTCCAGTTGGGCCGTTAAGTATCGAAGCCCATAAAATCATTCATCCTGTTCTGCTGCGGCCTCTTCCTTCAGCCACCCCCTCTCCTCCGTGATAAACTGCTTCATCCTATAGGGTTTGCCTGAGGTACTTTGGATTTCAGCCATATATATATTATTTTTATCTATCCTGCTATTTTGCTTGGCTTTGGAACATCCAGGATCACTCTTTTATCTGTAATTTTAACAGTGAGGACATGAATTAGAGGATTTTTATTTCACTTGTGGGTTTCCATTCACTACTGTGTGTTAAACCAAGCCTTGCTTGAACACAATAATAATAAATATCCTTTGTCTTTCCCGTTACAATGTAGTGATCTGCTTGCCTGTATGAGAGAACAGTTCTGCAATATCATCACCCAAAGTCCCCAATATCTCTGCTGTATCCCAGTTAATTATATTGTGCTGCTGTTTCATATGGAGCCCAGTAGGATCATTTCGCTGCAAACATTATTTTAGGAGGAAAGTAGATGCTATTAAGTTTTACAAACAATTTTTTTTAAGGGATCAAACCCACCCAAGTCTGGCTTTGTACAGAGGTCCCAGGAGGAATCTGCGCTGCAGATGTACACGCTGGTGGAGCTGGCAGGATTTAACCAGAGAAGCACAAAACCTCTTTTTGATTGAAAAGAAAAATTACTATCAGGATAGCCAAAGTGATAGTCATCAGTGGTGGGCTGTTCTAGGGCCCTGTCTTTTCCCCTCTGTCCTGCCAAAACCTTGCTAATACGATGGGAAAAACCCATTAAAATGTGGTAATTCAAGGAGCAGAAAATGCTGTGTTTTTTTAGTGGAAACTTCAGAGGTGCCTTTTATTTTTGATGGGAAATAAAGTTTTTTGTTTTGGTTTGTTTTTTTGCAGGACTGCACTTGGCAAATCAAACAGTCGCGTTTGTGCAGCTTTGACGGTATCACAAAGCTGAGCACATTTGGGGACCTTTTCTAGCAACACTGTCTCCAGAGACCTGCTGGTCCTTCACTGTCTGTTGAGGTCCCGTTTGTCTCATTCACGTAATTTTGTAGCCTCCTGCTTGTTCTTGTCATTGTCTGTTGAGGACAACTGGGTGTCTGCTCTTTGAAAAGTGGTTCAGGTTTGGCGAGCCAGGTGTGCTTGTGGACGTGTGGAGAAGCCCTTTCCACCTCGGGGCAGTGGTGCCCAGAAGGGGACACCGTTGACCTCAGGTCGTTGAGGGACATGGGATGGACTTGGGGCATGTTCTGGGAAACCCTCTGCAAAGCAGCAGAAATGAAGCTGGGTAAGACCCGAGATCAGCAGCAAGGTCCTCCTGACCAGCCTGGCTTTAAAACTTGGTCCAGCTGAGAAGCAGCAATAATTACTCATCTTTTCCATAGCTTTTGTGAACAGCATTTCCATTTAAATGCTTGGTCTGACCTTCCTCTCAGGCAGAATAAATAACCGATAAATTATTCAAAGAAGCATTTAGCATAGGTGAAAATTAACACTTGTATCGGTGCAGGCAATCAGGTTCTGGGCAGGTTGGGCACTGGACAGGTGGCTGGGTGGGAAGAGGAGCAGCCAGGAGGTCCACAAACCCTCAGATCATCTGCTCTTCTTCATCACAGCCCTCCAGGCCTGGTTCCATAGAATCATAGAAGGGTTTGGGTTGAAGGGACCTTCCCAGCTCCCCCAGTGCCCCCCCTGCCATGACAGGGACATCTTCACCAGCTCAGGTTGCTCAGAGCCCCGTCCAGCCTGGCCTGGGATGTCTCCAGGGATGGTTCAGCCACCACCTCTCTGGGAACCTGGGCCAGGGTTTCACCACTTCAAAAGGAGATGTGAGGGACATGGGATGTCCTTCCCGAGGCTGGGAGGGAATCCCAGTGCCTGGATGGAGCTGTGCAAGAGAGGAGAAGTGGAAGGAATACTCATGGTAGCTCATGATGAGACAGCCTAAAACATAAGTGTGGAGGCATCTCCATTGCCCCTGGAAGAAAAAAGAGATTTGCCAGCTCTGGTGGCTTTTGCTCCCTCTCATAAGGCAAAAAAAGTTTTCTGTTTGCAAAAGAAAAATGCAGGTGAGAAGCTAGATCCCACCACATAGAAATCGGGATGGGGCAGAGGAGAAGATATCACAGCTCCACCCTATGAGGCTGCCTTGCACCTGGTCATTAAAGGTGACTTTCACCCACTTGTGTCACCGTAACCAACCATAGCTGTGGGGTGTGGAGGTCTCCAGGATTCTGTTCCCAAGGAACAAGCGGCAGGAGCAGAGGAAACGGCCTCAAGTTGCACCAGGGGAGGTTGAGGTTGGATGTGTGAACAATTTCTTCCCCAAAGGGCTGTGGGGCATTGGAACAGGCTGCCCAGGGCAGTGCTGGAGTCACCATCCCTGGAGGGGTTGGACAGACGGACATGAGGTTCTCAGGACATGGGGCAGTGCCAGGGCTGGGGAGCGGTTGGACTCAATGATCCTGAGGGTCTTTTCCAACCAAAATGATTCTGTGATTGTTTGGCACGGTGTCCTTTCATATTTAATCACTGCAGATAATGTCTGTACTGCTAAGTCACCCAGGAAGCGGCGTGTGGAACAGGCAGGAGTGGGGACAGGACAGGTCTCCCTCGCTCTCATCCACATCATGTTTCTACAAGCAAGGCAGCGGATACTTGAAGAGAAAAAGTGTGGTGTTAGTGTAGTGATGAGGCTGCAATTGGGGAGGAGGTGTAGCAAATACACTTTTCCAAATACAGCCTCTCACAGACTGATTGGGAGGTTTGGCAGTAAAACAGGGTCTGAGAACACCCAGTTTAGCCTTAAAAAATATCTCGTGCCGTCTGTGTTTGGCACTGCTCGGTATTGGAGTGAGCTGCAAAACTAAAGTCCATCGTAAGTGAGAAAACTCTTGAGGGGAAAAATCTTATCTTGAACAAAAAAAGAAAATCAGAAAATCCAGCTGTCCTTCTTTTAGTCCCTGTGTCTAGCCCAAGGTCTTGCCGAGGGGATGGAAAACCAGTTCAAAAGCTGGAAGAAAAAGTTTTTCTTTCATCAAGGGGGGTGGCAGAGCAGACTGAAAATGCTAAGCCTGTGTTTTGTTTGATATTCAAGCACTTCTTCGGACAAAAACGGCTTTACTGAGAGGATATGGATCACTTCTCCTAAGGAAGGAATGTTTGCCCCAGTAGGGAGGAGGTTCTCAGAGGGGTTCTCCCTTTTTTCTTGTTCTTGGCCTCTTCTCCTTTGGACAGAAGGTGGTAGAGCGATAACTTTGGGTCCTTGCTTGCAGACATAACTGTGACGGCCACACAGCCGTGGCCACACAGCCCTGAAGTGCAGATTCAGGATCCCAGCTGGACCTCGGACCTGCGTGGTCACCACAGCAACGCGTGGTCACCCCAGCCCATCTTCAGGTAGAAATCCCCATTTCTGAGCTCCCAGAAGAGAGTTGACATCTGCAACACTTCTAGTCCATGCGAGCTGTTGGAAAATGCAAGAAAGCATCGCCGAAAATGCGAGAAGGTGTCACCAAAATGCAAGAAAGCATCACCAATATGCACCCTGATGGCACAAGAGAATCCCAGGGCTGCAGTTATTATTATTAATCATTATTATTATTATTATCATCATCATTATTATTATCGTTATTATTACTTTCTTCTCTTCTCGTCTTTCGATTTGACTGAAAATTTCTGAACAGCGCTGCCACTCCTTCCCTCAGCTCATCGTGCCGAGGTGTCTGTTTGCTCCGGTACAGCAGTTAGGTTATCGATTCTCTCCACCACGGAGGACGTGAGAGCTTTCTGCAGTTGTTATTTATTCCAAGGATAGCCCCGGACCCTGCAGCAAGAAAATCTGAGCTCTCTGCATAGGTACGGGTTGATTTCTGAGAAGTAATGGCCTGAGTGAGATTGCAGCCGTAATGCTGAGCTTGCTTCAATCCCTGTCTCGATCAGCCCTGGTAGGTGTCCTGGGTGAATGGAGAATTTATTATTTAAAAGGTTTCGGCATTTAATGCGGCACCACTTTGACTAAAGCATCAGGACCCATACTAGTTTGGGCCAGGAGAATCATCCTGCCTGAAATTGCTGGGTCGTTCTTTGTAGGATTTTAGGAAATATTAACGTGGGTTCTCGGAAGAGGCAACCCGAGGAGATGGGAATACTGAAATATTCCGAGAGCCCGTTGTCAAACAAGGCACGAGGACTTTGCCACGGAGAATATCTTCTCTCAACTAAGCCAGATAACGCCAGAATAAAAAGTAGCTATTAATATTAAAGTCAAGTGTTACCTGGTGCTGTAGCTCCCACTGCATTCAAATGCTCTCAGAAAGCACAAAATTAAGAGGGATCTGTGTGGCAGCTGGAGCAGGAAATATCCTAGTTGGACAAAATATGAAACCTGAGGGAAAATACCCTGCTGGTGCTGTACCAAAGTGCATTAATTACAAACCATGGCTTTCTGAAAAAAACAGGCGTTTTTGTAATACTAGAGTTGAAATATGAAGGAGACGGGTCGCTTTTCAGAGAGATAATTTTCACCATTTTGGGGCAGGGGAAAGGGAGATAAACTAAAAAATGCCAATGATTAAGTGTATTACATTTTTTATGACTTTCAGGTTATCTTCCCAAGGATGACAGCATCCCTAGCACTTCACCCAAACTCTGGCCTACCAACAATGCCAAGTAAGTGATTTTTTTGCCCCCCCCGCCTCAGTTTCCCCATGAGAAAACTTGAAGTAATGGGGACCAAGTTAAACCGGTGAAAGCCACAGTACTTATTGTCAGCTATAAACTGAACAAGTTGCTTATTTCGTGCTAATCCACATGTAATATAAAAGGTCACTCTGATTGTAAAAGGGAGCTGCTATTTTTAGGCTTAAAGATTATTATTAAAGTGGAAATGGAAAATAAGCTGAAAGGAGGAATTGAAAACACAATACAAATGTTACCCATATTTCACTGAAAACAAGAAATTGCTTGAGTCTTGACAGCATCCTTCCTCCTACAAGGATGGATTTTTATAACAGCACATTATTAATAGTCACATCAATGCGTGACTCACAGGAGAGACTATCTGGTAAACAGAGGCTGGTTGGGTTATTGCCATTTTACCTCAACTTTATTTCTGTTGGACCAAGTATTTCTACCAGTTTGGGATTTTTCTCTTTTCCTTGTCAATTAGGATGTTTGAAGTTGTTTCCACAGAAAGGCCCGTTTGTTTTCGGCACGAATGTCTATGGTGTCCACAGGAACAAGATCCTTTTCTCCAGCTCTACGAGTGACCATGTAAAGCCAAAAATATCTCACTGGAGATGGAAAGGTTTGATATGATGATTCAAAGAGGGTTTTGGTGTAGATCCATATGTTGCTGGTCTCCTCAAATCCGAGGGAGCAGGTGTTGGAGCAGAAACATCCACCCTGAGATGCCTTTTGGGGAGATGTTCTGCTTTGGGGGATTTCTCTTAAAATTGAAATCCTTCCAGAAACCTAAACAAAAGTTAAACTGACATCTCTCGAGATTTTGGGGGGTAAACAAGATGTCCTTTTGGAAGGAGCCAGCTTTTATCCGTTTATGTCCTGGAAGCAAAATGTTAGGATGGGCAGGGATGACTCTGATGCAGAAGGCACCAGATCCAGGCACTGGGTCCTGGCTCCCCCAGTTGCTAAGCCAGGACTGCCAAGAGCAGTAAAACCACACTTGCTATTCAGCTTCTTTATCCTGAAGTGCTGGCTCAGCCTGAGGTGTTGCCCCATCGTTCCAACAGCACTCGGTACAGATTTCTTTCAACACACGATACTGGAACCATGGAGGAACCGGCTGCTGGAAATGTGATTTATTTGAGTTCTGGAGAACGGTTTTGTGAGACAAAGATCATAGAATCATTTTGGTTGGAAAAGCCCTTCCAGGTCATCGAGTCCAACCGTTCCCCACCCCTGGCACTGCCCCATGTCCTGAGAACCTCATCTCCGTCTGTCCAACCCCTCCAGGGATGGTGACTCCCCCACTGCCCTGGGCAGCCTGTTCCAATGCCCCACAGCCCTTTGGGGAAGAAATTGTTCCCAGATCCAACCTCAACCTCCCCTGGTGCAACTTGAGGCCGTTTCCTCTGCTCCTGGCGCTTGTTCCTGGGGAGCAGAGCCCGACCCCCCTGGCTCCAAGCTCCTTTCAGGCAGTTCAGAGATCAGAAGGTCTCCCCTCAGCTCCTGTTCTCCAGCTGAACCCCCAGCTCCCTCAGCCGCTCCCATCACACTTGTGCTCCAGCCCCTTCCCCAGCTCCGTTCCCTTCTCTCCACTCGCTCCAGCACCTCAAGGCCTTTCTTGGTGTGAGGGGCCCAGAACTGCCCCCAGGGTTCGTGGTTTTTCCTCCCCAGGTCCCAGCACAGGTTCGGTCACTGCCCTGGGCCTGCTGCCCACACCAGTGCTGGTCCCAGCCAGGATGCTGTGGCCTCTCGGCCCCCTGGGCACACACTGGCTCGTGTTCAGCGCTGTCACCAACACCCCCAGGGCCTTTTCCACCAGGCACTTTCCAGCCGCTCTTCCCCAAATACCGTTGCAATAAAAAACTTACTCAGATACCTGATGCCAGCATTACCGTGGGGCTTTTCTGCTCTTGCATAGCTCCTCTCGTGCCCAGGGAGCCCTGCGCTTCCACGGGCAGGTGCAAACCCTTCCTTGGCGAACACGTTTGGGGCTGTTTCTGCAGAGCCGCGTCCCCAGCTGCAGCATTTCCCGCTGCAGGTAACGCCGCTGCCTCCTGACGTGATTAATGGCGCTAAACCCCGAGCTGGAGCAACAGCTGTTGCCGAGATCAGGCCTCCAAATTAGGTGCCAAATAGCAACGAAGCGGGAAAAGCCCCCAAATCCAGGGAGGCCTGGAAACAGGGAACTGGTTCTTGTTTCTCTGCCCTGGGGTGTAAATCCAGATAAAATCTGTGCAGGGGTTTTTATTCCTCCCTGGCACAGGCTGCCTCTGCAGCAGTGCTTCCCCTGGAGCTGCAGAGCTGTGCGCAACTCAGGGGTTTGCCAAAAAAAAACCTCCCCGAACAGGTGTCGTTTCTGCTCCTGGATGCGAATACTGCGAGCTGTCATCTTGGCTTTCTCTATTTTTTTATTATTGCTATTATTTAAAAGACAGAGAACAAATAAGAGAAAATGAACTGCAAATAATGGCTAACAGCACTTCCAGCCCAAATATTTGCTCACATAATCATGTGGCAACTTTGACGACTTGCGAACGGTTCGGACGCTGTTTATAAAGCAGCTTGGCCCAAAGATAGTCAAGATGCTCCATCTCCAATGTCAGAAGGGTCCTGGGTGTTGAGAGCTGCATTCAGGGCTTCTCCCTTTTTCGGAGAAGTGGCGTAACAGAAATGCAGTGGAAACCAAAGATGTTGTAGTGAATTTGCCGTCTAAGAGCATCCCTTCAAATAGGACGCTGCAGGCTGGGAAGCCCTGTCCCCCTTGGACGTGTTGGTCAACATCTCCGCTTTCAAACATGACTATGTCACCCATCACTTACAGAAGGTGTATTTGTGTGTCTTAGGTTTGAAACTGGAGTTTAAACCAACATTACCCAATTATTTTTTTTTCCTAGCTTGAACCCTTGGAAGCTGAACCTAATTTTCCTCCAGCCATGCAGCACCGAGCAGAAAGGTTGTGGTCACTTGGCTTCTCAAGCAAAATGGTGCAAACTCTCATTTCGTAACCCAACGAAGGTGCAGAAGCTGTAGCATGAGAATAGGGTGAGTACCCAACCATTTGACCTCTGGTTTCTTGAGAGCAAAGCAGCCAGCCAACGTGTGGACCTTAACCTTCTGTTTTAAGCACCGTAATACACAAGTTAAGCGAGTTCCTGTCTCTCTTGGCCATACTGGCCAATATAATAATTATTTTAAAAGCTTCTGGAAATATAGAAATATTTTTTTTTCCCAACTGTTACATTCACTGATGCACTAGCGTCCTTTTTGGCACTGTTTAGCTGTGAATGCATAGGTTGGGTGGGTATTTTTTCCCTGTTTCTATGAGCACCGGTCAGGAGCGATGCCTGGAAGAAGAGGATGAGAAAGAGCCTTGTAGGACAACGCTTCAGGAATTTCCAGGGGCGTCCATCAGTGTTGAGGAAGGCTGCACAGCATCCCAGTTGCAGAGCCTGATGCAAGGCCCGTCAGAGCTTTTTATCCTGATTACAATGGCATTTTTGGGGGGGTTCAGCTGAGAAATGTCGGTATTTATCCCAACGGTGGCAGCAGGACTTCTGGACTCAGCACTGGGGGACCCTGCAGGTCCTGGTCTGCAGGACTCGTGTTCTCCCAGCTCAGCTTTTGGCAGCTGGGTTGAGCAGAAGACTCGAGCTACTCATGGTTTTGACCTTTGAAGGTCCCTTCCAACCCAGACTATTTGATGATTCTATTCTGTTTGATGCTCAGTTGGTTCAACAAGCCTCCGATCATGAATGAAGAGGAGCTTTGGGCACAGAGCAGGGAAGTGCCCTTCCCAAGGATAATTCTGCACTTGCAAAAGATCCAAGCCTGAAATGTGAGGGTTTGGAGAGCTTTTCACTGAATATAATTAACAATTTTGCTTGTTGTAATTAAGGAGGTGCAATTAAGAGTGATACAAATAGTGAGGTAGCGTTTGGCATTTACAGAAAAACACAGGCTGGGCTGTTTAGGATGTATCGTCATTAGCGGCCAGACGTATCTTGGCCATTAAAATATCAAGGGATCCTGTAGAGCGCTGGGTGCTGTTGATTTGTGATCCAATCTAACATGCAGGTAGCAGGTGGCATTTCTACAGTTCCTGCAGGGAATATATCCCAAAACGTCAAATTAGATTATTCAGCTTTTTCTATTAGAGAAAAATGTGTGAGAAAAGGACTGGGGGAAGAGGAGGAAGGACGGGGAGAATGTTTTCTCTATTTTAAAATTAATATTTTAGCTTACAAGTGTTAAGGTGGCTTGCAAAAATTAGGAGGATTTAAAACCCAGGGTAACAGGGAAATGTCGTTTTCTCCTTTGGTGCCACCGTTTTGACTCCCAAACTTTTGTCCATCAGAGAACACACATCTTTTCTAGACCAAAACACTCAGAACCTGTCAAACTTTAGGAAGAATGCGTTTTTCCTAAACATGCTTTTGGAATGGAAAGTTCCTGACCCTTAATGCATTATTCCCAAACTAACACTTTCTGAAAAAATAAAAAGATATAGATACACGTGATGTAGATGTAGATATAGATATAGTGATTGTGACTAACCCCTGTTTTTCTTCCTCGAAAGCCACGTTAAGCCACCACCAGTCCTGACCTTGCAGGGACCAAATGTGCCTTCAGAAGATTCCTCTACAGCATTATTGCCAAATCCACTTCTAAATGGAAGAGATGAAGAGTAAACCCAGCTATTCCCACCTGCAAAAAGGACTAACTGCGATCCTCACGTAAGCCGTTGTTATTGCATTAATGCTGGTGATAGCCTGATGGTGGGGAAAGCTTTTTTCTCTTTGTCTTTTTGGATTTTTTCATTGCTGCTGGTACTCAGTCTCATCCCAGCAGACAAGTGCAAGGCAGATCCTGCCTTTCCCCAGCATCCCTGGGAACCACGTTGGTGTTTCTATCTCCCTTAGGCCTGGAAACAGAGAACGGTTTATCTCTCATTTGAAAGGGGCTCCGCCGTATTATGTGCAGCGTTCGCTAAATCTACGGCGACTGTTTAATGAGATTTGTTTGGTATCGGAAGCTGTGCCGATATGGGGGCAAGGACGGTGTCCTGGGGTTTCCCGTGGCTGGCGGGGGGGAATAATTCTTTTGGGGCTGTTTCTGCTTGTGCAAGCGTTTTCAGAGCATCCTTAGAAGTGCCAGCCTCTCTCCTCTGTCATATGAGGTTTTTTGTTTGTAAATCTAGACTGAGGAGGGATTCCAGCTCAAACGTAAAGCTCGGTTTGACCTGAGCAGCACAGAGCAAATCTGGGATCAAACCCATGAAGTGCATTTATTACCATTATAAATTTAATCCAGAGCTTTCAGTGATATATAAACAACTACCCTCCGAAGTGATTCTGCTTGAAAGCCGAGTTGTCCAAGCTGAAGGTCTTAAAGACGTGATAAACCTGAAAAATACTGGCGGGTTTGGCCATCCAGGTCCCTCTGAGCTGGCTCTGGAGGTGACAGCGATTTTCCCAGCCTGGAAAAGCACCATCACCAAAGCAGCAGCTTCCCCCAGGCTTCTGGCTCCTGAAGGGTGTAGGCAGGTTCCCAAAAACATCAGACAAAACCAAAAACCCTCCTCCTTCCCACAGGAGAGTGAAACGTGAGTGGAATCCAGAGGTGGCACTTGGCTTCACGCTTCCAAGACACCTCCGGTCACCCTGGCACCAGAGGAGAAGTTTTCTCTCTCTCTGCCCTGCATCACTCTGTTTTGTTTTGTTCTCGACAGCCGATATTTGAATAATTTAATCCAGTGCCCTTGTAGATCGAGGTGGGACAAACTCCATTTGCTCAGGAGAGCCACGAGCAAGCAAACAAACCCACGGGAGCCAAATAAACCCTGGGAGGGTCTGGATGGGGACCGGGGAGTCCCTCCCTTCATCTCCATCCATCTCTTCATCATCTCCTCCCACCCTACACCTTTTCATTCATCTCCTCTCTTCCCTGGGCTAATTCACCCTTTTCCAGGTGCCTTTTATCACTGCCACCGCTTTTTATTTTTTCCCCCGCTCGCCCTTGATCCGCGGCGAAGGGACACGAGTGTCAATTGTTGGGGTGCGGGGAGGGGACCGGGGCTCATCCATCACAGCAGCGGGGCCGCCGCTGCCATTTCCAGCAGGGCTGAGCCCAAACAGGTAATTGTCGGTGGAGAGGAGGCATTTTTCACCGCTGACGAGGAGGAGAGAGAGGGCTGAGGTTGTGCTAATGCCACAGTGAAGGATGAATTCATCACGGTTTCTCTTTTTTTTTTCTAATTCATCCAGCTTTGATGGACGCCGTAGTACTCCCAAATGCCAAGCAGCTGCTGAGTCTAAAGCAGAAACCTTTCCGGGAGCGGGGAAGCAACCAGGCTGTGCTAGATTTGTGCTGCGTTGTCATCCTCATCCTCATCACCGAAGCCAAAGGGTCCAAAAATTTCCATCCCGCCCGCCCAGGGACTCCAGTTTGAGCCGTGGTGCCGCAGCGACGTTAGAGCCATCAGACTATGCAAAAAAAAAGGCAGATTGTGGGTACAATGGGCCGGTTTTCCACTTTGCACACCCCAAAAATGTATTTCCAGCAGAAACAAGCATCTGTACCAGGGCTTGGCTCCTACCAGACCCCAGCCAAGAACCCCCTGGGGGTTAGTGGCTCGGGGACCCTGCACAGGTGACAGTCCCACAGGCAGGGCTGCGTTCGGCGGTGACATTGCTCAGGTTTTGATGTTCACACTCGCTTTTGGGATTGTTGTGGTTGTGCTCAGATGCCGCCCAGGGCTGTCACTGAAGCAAGAATAACGGCAAAACCGTTTTACCCCACGCAGGCTCGTAGGCTGGGTGTAAACTTAGAAGTCACCCCAATGTGAGGAGCGAAAACAAGAGAAAATAATTAAGGGAGGCGAAAAAAAATAATCCATTTCCCTCTTATTTTTAGGTTTAGGCATTTTCAGAATCCTTCAGTTCCGAAGCCGATTTCTAAAATTATTCTGTCCCGTTTTAGAGAACTTTCTGCACTTCCCTCCGCCCCAATTTAAATATATTTGAAAGTATTTTTAAAAGTGACAGTCTTGGCTAACTGAACAAAACTGCTTTGCCTATTGAAGTTATCTCACACTTGTGTTTGGGGAAGAGGCACTAAATAAAGGCATTATAATGGGACTTGGCAGGACTATACAAGGCTGTATGCAGCAAAATTTAATTCTCGGTTTCAGTTGTGAATTGAAAACAAATCCTAAATCCCGCTATCCTCCCCAAAACGCATCTCTGTTGGAATGCAGTTCTCAGATGGTTTTGAGCAGGAATTTTTGAATACTTTAATGCATCACATCCCTCTGCTGCGAATCGCTCACGCAGCGTGCGGGAGGGTGGTCATTTCTCTAATTTTAGCTGGTCAGGATTGAAGTTTTAAGCCTAAATTTGTCATCGTGTTTCCCTTGTATTTCAGGAGATTGGCAGAGGCAGCACCGCTCTCTCCGGGAGCTACTTTGGTCAAGATGCTCCGTTTCCGGACGGCCGCGTTCAGCAGAAGGCACCTATGTGTAAAATGTGAGTAAAACGTGATGTTTTTCTTTGCCACCCGCCCTGTCAGTGCTCAGTTTACATGATCTTTTTGAAGACATTTTGGCCAAGGCAAAAAGTGCCATTCCCCTCCATAAATGCCCCTTTAGCAGCTTTGACTGCTCTGTTATGATTTTTGCTTCGTGCAGGCTCTAAATTATCCAGTCTGTGCAAGCTACAGAGACAGTTGTATTTGTTCCTCTTCCTACTTGTGGGATATTTTGACATTTCCTTGCATCTGTTGCATTTCAATCCTATATTTAAACAAATATCTGGCTTTCCCATGGGAAGAGGTCCAGGTACTTGGGATGCATCTTCCCAGCTGTCTGGAGTTTTCTTCGTTGGCATATTGAGCTTTGGAAACATGGGGGAGTTTTGGGGTTGGCTTTTTGTTTGTTTTAGGTTTTGACATTTGTGTGAATTTCTGATTATTGCTCATGAGATGTTGGGCTTTTAGTGACTATGTCTAAGGAAGGGGCTGCACTTTTCTTTCAGCCCTGGCTCCTGGAGGGATGTTTCAAGGCCCATTTGAAGCACAGACAGGAGGTGTCACTCTTAAAAAACACCATCTCATCCACGAAACCAGGTGGGAAACCCCTGGTACTGTCTTCCCTTCAAATCCGTAGAAGAAATAAAGATACAAGTGGCTTTTCAGCAGGTAAGCAGGCTGATTGTGGTTAGGAGCCCTGATGGTGCCATGTATTTTTAATGGTCTGTTAAATATCTGATTTTTAGCTAAAATTTCAGCTTAAACGTGGACAGGTTATCACACAGTTGGCTGCTATAAAGGTCTTGAGCTTTCCCTGGACAATGTGGCTCTGGCAGAGATGGGGCCATGGGCTGGATGGAGCTTTTGCCATGGGCAGCACAGGCCTGGGCAGACTCCTGAAAACAAGCCGTTTGCTCCAAATTATGCTTATTGACAAAAAAACATGTTAGAAATCACTCACATTGCTCCTCAAATGCCAGCACTCCTTATATTTAAAACAAAACCAAAAAAAAGAAGAATTCTCGTTCTCATTTTACTGTTGTTTCTTTAGCCCTACTTCCTAGCAAACTTTTTATTAACGAAAGGTTTTGATGCAGTCGAGTGAGCAACCGAGAATAACAGGTTCCTAATTTTTTTTAACTGGAAACTTAGAAGCAACAGGTTCCTGTTTCTTCTCACATATGCCTCGCATATTTGCCTTTTGTTGTTTTGGCTAAAGCGATCCTCCCCGGACCCCGCGAGCACACCGAGCAGCATATGGCCTTCTACTTGCTTCATTTCCAGCCCTCATTTTTTCCCACAATAAACCAGACTTTTTCAGGCAATACTAATCCCCTGTGTCTGTCACTGGGAGAGAAAAGCATTAATAACTGCAGTTATCCTGGAAATATCTGTCACCCACATTTGTTTTTCGTTTCCCTTTGGGTAATCACGCTCCAGATCTAATTACTGCAGAAATTTCTTTTGCTCCAACGAGCAGAATTTTGGGTTACCTCCCCGGCTGGTTGTGAGTTTAACTCCGCCGACGATGGGAGATCTGGATTGATTTACATCAGCCGGGGATCTGCTGCTTCACATCTTTATTCTGTGTGTGGCTCAGGGTGGTGATTTTTTGATGGTGGTGATTGATGGCTTCAAAAAAACGGGGTTAAACTGGTACTAACATAGGGCTGGACCCAGCAAAGCCTGGGAGAGAGTTTAATTGGTCTGAGTCGCTGGGAGAGTGAGGAGAAAGGAAAAAGTGTTTTAATCCTCTCGCCACAGTGTTTTTATGGGCTGAGGTTCACAAATGCACAGCAGAGCATCTTGAAAAACACCCCGGGGACACAGGCGCCACCCGACAGGTATTTTTGCTGTGTTTCCTCCAGTTTATGTTTGGTTTTTTTCTGGATTGGCGTTGACACGCGTGAGGAGGCGTCTCTTCCTCCACCTGCCTGCAAAGCACGACTGATGGTGCCGTCCCACAGGAGCAACCAGTTTGGGGTACAGGGTGAACTGGTCAGACTGGGGACAGAGAGGAGAGCTGTGGGGACAGTCAACTGTAAAATAAACCTCTGTATAACACCACACGTGAGTTTGGCGCTGAATAAAAGGTGAAAAGACATCGCCCGAGGCGGTGCTGACTGGAGCTGGGCTTGGGGACCTCGGGCAGCGCTGGGGACAGAGGGAGGTGACAGCAGTTTGTTAGTTTATTATGATAACTAATGGACACAGCTGGGTGGGATCAGGAGCAAATAGCCTGAGTTAGAGCAAGCGCGGTGGGGTTTTTCGGGATCTTGGGCACACGGGCCCATGGAAAAGCCCAATGCCCCGTGATAACTGCAGGTTCTGGTTCCTAACAGGTGGTACAAGGAGCACGTCTATGAACCCAGGCCTGGAAAAACGCACTGGATTACCCCATGGTGACAAGACGGATGGTGACGTGTGACCCTGGGAGCGATGCAGGGACAGGACACCCACCCCTGTATGTCTGGAACAAGCACTCGGAGCAACCGTAAGTCAATGGATTCGAGATCTTTCCTGGCTCAGTGTGAGAGGATTGATGCTCAAAGCTCACCCAACCACTCCCACTTACAGAGAGGCACAAAAATTAATATATTATCCACAAGAGGGAAGAGGGAAGGATTGGGTTTTGCTGGTTTTACTCCCCAGCATTCAGACATGGAGAGAAAGGGGCTGTAAAAACAAGAAAAAGGGGCAACAAAAGAGAGACAAGATGTCTCTTCTTTTTTCCTTAATTAATCTTGGAAGGTGCTGACAGCGTAGGATGAGAAATGGGAAGTAAATGCTCTGCTAACAGCCTTTCATAGAGATCTCTGGGTTTGACAAATGAGCTCCAAGGCACAGGACGAGGAACCGGAGCTTTGCCAGAACATGAGAGAGAACTCAGCGGTCAGAGGGAAGCGGCGAAGGGGTTGGGAGGGGGAAAAAAGCCTTGACCCCCTCCAGAAATCCCCCCCCAGTTCACAATTGGAACCCACTGGGGACTTACTGAAGCATCCAGAATCTATCTTGCTCCTAACATGGATTTTTTTTTATTACTTTGGAGAAATTGTTTGATTATTTTGTGCTTTTAAAGATACTAAGCCCAGCCTACATCAGAGAGGGATTGTGAGAATAAATAGAAGAAAAGCTACAAGTATATTAAAGGTGAACATCAGAAATTCCAGCATTTTGTGGGACAAAATAAGAAAGAAGAAATAGAAGAATTAAGCAGAAGTAGAGGATGGGATGGGGCATGAATATTAGTAGAGTAGAATTTGGAATGGAATGGAATGGAATGGAATGGAATGGAATGGAATGGAATGGACTACACTAGACTAGACTAGACTAGAATAGAATAATTAAAATATTTACTTTTAAAGCAGTAAAATCCTACGTTTGGGAGGGATTACCTTTTAGTTTGGTCATCTCTGCTCTTCTGGAGTTTCGATTCCAAGACACTAAGCAAATTTTGTCTTTCTGCTTGGATTCTGATTATTAATCAGCAAACCGGGGTTGGCGACGGCCTCTGCAATCGCCCGGCAGCATTTAGAGACACGTAGATGTGACTCCCCCAGGACAACCCAAACTATAAACTTTATTGCCCTATAAAGAGTAACCTGCAACATCAGAGGCTTTTCAGGGATCAATAAAATCAGCGTTAACGAAATCGTCAGCAGACACCATCCCCTTCCCCCAGCCCGCTCTGCTGTTCAGTTCCAATTATGCTAAACTGGGACTCTGAATTTTGGGAGAAAGCCAAACTGTCAATCCCGTAATCAGTTATGAACAATGGAAGCAACATCTATCTAATCTGTAAATGACCGGCTCGGCTGAGAGGCTGCTGTAACGATGCTAAAATAACCATTGGGTTGGTAATTATTCATGTCTGGAAAGAGGGGAAAAAAAAAAATCCCGTTTGGGAATTGTTGCAACACAGTCTCTCAAGGGTTAGTAGGAAAATGGGGGAAAAAGGAAAGAGAATCGAGGTGAGGGAGATTTCAGGTATTTTTAGGTATATGAGCAGGTGGTCTGGATGGCAAGGCCGGATTGTTTGTAAAGCTGGGTGGAAAATGCTGCAGAGGATGCTCCTGTTTGCCGTCACTGCCTGGCACGAGGTTTGGGCCAGAAACAACATTTTTGGGGGTAAATTGGAGGAACCCCCCCTCCATGTGAATCCATGTGAGCGCCGGGGTTTTTCCTGGGGAGGATGCAGGGTTGGAGCATCATCCGCAGACCTTGCACGGGCTTGGTGGGAAAGGGAGGGCAAGATTTTGGAAGGAAACACCCCATTTTTTCCCATTACCAGGGCAGACTCCACTTAGATGTGCACCCTGCAGGTAGGAAGAATTTCCTAAATTCATCATTTACCCTTGAATACGTATTAAAGCCTCTGTCTGCTGTAAGGCCTTTTCTCATCTCCAGCCAGCCATCATCAGCACAGGTAAGAATACCAACGATAAAAAATTAAAAGCTACAATAAACATTATTGATGCCATTTCCTAACGAGACAGAGAAAGAAAAGAGAGGATGCTGGGGTGATAAATATTGTCTGTCAGCAATAAATTACAGCCGTCATTAGATTTCTACAGTGGGGCCTGACAAATTATTTTGTGGAAGTACATGCTTAGCTGCGCCTTACACAGTCTCAGCTATTCCGAGACTGCACCTTAAAAAAAGATCAATTAAATTGATTCGGGATCGATCTGAGCTGCACCATGTAGCGCTGGAATAGTGCTCAGGATGAGCTGCTTGGGTAGGATAAGAAGAATAGAATCATAGAATTACAGAGCAGTTTGGGGTGAAGGGACGTTCCCAGCTCCCCCAGTGCCCCCCCTGCCATGACAGGGACATCTTCACCAGCTCAGGTTGCTCAGAGCCCCGTCCAGCCTGGCCTGGGATGTCTCCAGGGATGGTTCAGCCACCACCTCTCTGCCCAACCTGGGCCAGGCTCTCACCACCCTCAGGGACAACAATCTCCCTTTATCCAGCTTGAAATCTATGGGACGTTTTGTGATGGATCTAATGGGTGAAGGGACAGGCTGAGCTCTGCACAGCTGTGCAGGCTGGATTTGCAGGTTGCCATGACCCTGCTGGCTTCCTAATTTGAGAATATATGCTTTTTTTTAATAGCAGGGTAGCTCTTCCTTGGCCATATGGGAATGATGCCCTGGAAACGTGTGCCATGCCCGCTCAGATTTTCTTACAGAGGATGCCAGCCCATTCACAACCTGACCCCTCTCCTTGACTTCCAGGTGAGTTCATGGTTTAAAAGTGGTTTTTAATGCAGACATGTCCACCTCTCCCCATCCCTGTGCACAGAGGCACCACTGCAGCTGGAGCTTGGCTTCCAGCTCTCTCGTTGCTCTTAAATCCCATGTCCTGAGGTTCATCCAGTCTCAACCCAAAGCAGCTCATCCCACATCTCCTGCCAGAGCGGGCACAAAACAGCGACTCTGCTGCTCCAAAAGAAACCCCGCGATTGCCTCTGCCGTACACCTTATAGACTGCAATTTGCAAAAAGAGCAGAGAAAAGGAGAAAAAAACATGTTGCAGTGCAGTCTTTACAAAAGCCATTCATCCCGATGCTCTTACTAACAGGCATCAAATGAGATTCCTGCAGTAGATGATTTGTTCTGTCCTTCTCCTGCCGGCTCAGATTAATCTCTGCTCCTGAAGTAGTGGTGTCATTTCTCGGAGACATACGGCGGCAGGAATCACAGAGCCCCATAAATTACAAACAATTCAGGATCCATCCGTCTTCCGTCCCGCTCTCCATCCCTGCATCTTTCTGCAGGGCAAGGGCAGCCCCGCAGGTACCGGCACTCTTTGTAGAGTAATAAATTAAAAAAAAAAAAAAAAACAACCACCTCAAGATGGGAGAGTTCAAACAAGAGAGATTCTTGTGGTCAAAACCCGTTTGTCTTCTGCTGTTTTCCTTCCTTTAGATTCGGAGGAAGAGCTTGATTGTGGCCGGATGTGAAATGCCACGTCCCCAAGAGCATCCCTGCTTGGTGACAGTGCCAGCCTCAGGAAGCAACACCAATGTTTTAGATCCTTACAAAATCCTACACATAAATCATTCCCCCAGGTAAGCTCATCGCTATATTTTTTTGTATTTTGTTCAAATGAGAGCTGGGTTTGATTTTTTAATTATCATTCTTTTTCCCCCCACTGGTGGGCTTTTTTTGTGGGAGTTTTGGGCAAGAACAGCGGTTTTGCATCTTTCAAAACTCGTTGCAACAGCTGGACTAAAAGGGCCAGGGCTTCAAAAGCAGCAGTAAGCACAGGGCGTATAGTAACTTTATGGGAGTGGAGGAGCTCAGTGTGCATCCAGTATTAATACATCTCCATCATGCACGCAGCGGCCTCAGACCCATCCCCTCTGAGTCCATATAATGGTAATACGTACACTAAAAATATATATGTGTGTTTATATACACAATATACATATACACACACACACATAGATATAGATATATTATAGCTGGGTAACAAAATGAAAGCTCGGAGGAGCCAGAACCACCACTATTTATTATTTATGGAGCCCATGCTGTGACAAGCAGCGCCCAGGCGTAGCAGCAAGCACGGTCTCTCCCCCAAGGAGTTTACACGCTTGCTCACACACAGAGAAACCGGTTTGAGAGCCCAGAGGGCTGGAGGGAACTGGCTGAGGATGGAGGGGGTGATGAGACTCTGACACCCCCAAAATTCCAGCCCTTTCCTAAGCATCCCCTTGGCAGTCAGCAGCATAATGCAGCATCGACCAGTGCGTTGCTCCATCATTCTTGGGGCCGCCCGGTGTTTGCGAGGATGGAGGCGTCGCGTTGACACCACGATGGTGACAGGGACCTGGAGGAGGACACGTCCCTACCCCAGTGTCACACTCACATCGAGGGCCATCACCTGCCCGTCCCCTTGCCCAAACCGCCCTGGAAACAGAGCCAAAGACCAACGGTTTATTTTGTATTAATTTTTGACGATGGCTTGTTTCGGATGAGCGCCCGTCTGTCTCTGTCTGTTTGCCACTGCTGAGAAGATTCATTACTTTGATGGATTTGTGTAATTTTTTTCCAAGTGCTTCAGGTGACAAACAATAAAGCACACTTCACATGGAGCCGCAGCCAGGCAAGGGGGACATCATGGGGGGCATTTCACTCTAGATAAAACTATTCATCCCACAGTATGGGCTGAGACTCTCTCGGGGAATCAGCACCAAGCAAAGCCCTGCAGGGTGGCAGAAATTTGGGATATTTAGTGATGGAGCTGCTAGGAAGGGCAAGGCCATGGGTGTGCGCAGGCTGCTGAGGCTCCAAAATTAAACCTTCCCTACCAGGGCTGCTCCATCCCTCTATTTCTTCAAAGAAATGTGAGCCGTGGTGCCAGGAGAAAGGGCTGGGAGGGGGATGAGAGCATCCCAGGGAACTGGGGGTATATGGTGTATACTGATGTGGCAGTTTATGGACGCTGCTGTGTTTTTCCATAGGAGCTCTCAAGAGGGGAAGATTTCATCCCGCGCGTTGCTCCTTGAGCGGGTGATCATCTCCGCTGTAACTGCGTGGGCTCCGGAGGAATAAATTACGCCAGACAGGCTCAATCACTGCTCGTGACAGCGGCACAGGATTTACGGCTGCGAGGATCAGAGTGTGGAACAGCTTCGGGAGCCCGTCATCTGCCACGATACTGAGTCCAGAGAGCAGAAACGGCCCAGCCCCATCGCGCCCGTGCCAGGTGGGTGGAGCAGGGACAGGGACAGGGGTGGTAGCCACAACAGTGACACCAAAACAAGGTCAAGGCACAGAGTTCAGTCCACAGGGCTGTGGTTGAAGTCACCTGAATGGCATTTTCTGTCTTTAAATGTTTTGTGATGCTCCGGAGAGGTAGAAGAGGCTGGAAGTGGCTTCCCCTGTAGCGGAGCCAAAAGCGATCACATTCCTCGTGCTCAGGCCGTGCTGCAGTGTTAGCTGTGAGCTTTGGCTGGATTTCCATGTCATGGAGTTCACACGGTGCAAACAGGCTGCTCCAAAAGCCAAAATACACATCCAGATTTGGCTTACACCTTCCTGATCCCCACCCTGTAACGAGACTCTGCTCTTTTAAAACCAGGGGAGGAAGAGAACCCTCTGGAGATCAGTAACCATTATATCCGAAACTTTCTCCTAATGTCTAACTTTAAAACGTGTTGGTCTCTTCTCCCCAGGAACAAGCGCCAGGAGCAGAGGAAACGGCCTCAAGTTGCTCCAGGGGAGGTTGAAGGTTGGATGTGGGAACAATTTCTTCCCCAAAGGGCTGTGGGGCATCGGAACAGGCTGCCCAGGGCAGTGCTGGAGTCACCATCCCTGGAGGGGTTGGACAGACGGAGATGGGGTTCTCAGGACATGGGGCAGTGCCAGGGGTGGGGAACGGTTGGACTCAATGATCTGGAGGGGCTTTTCCAACCAGAATGATTCTATGTTGGGAAGTCCCCAAGAGCGGTGACTCCCAGGGCAGGACTTGCTCTGGGGTGGCTGATGGCAAAGCCATCTATCTACTCACAAAGCTGAGCCTGAGCGGTGGAGATTTACCCCGGATCTCTTTGGTACGCAAAGACAACTCAGCCTACGGGTGCTCGGCCTCCTGGGTGGCTGCATGGGAGCTGTGGTCTCCATGTGGCCAAGACAAGGTGATGAGCTGAAGCCAACGCACCAGTTTGCCCAGCGCGCACCAGTCACAGCCACAGTGGAACCCCAGTGTAAAACACCAGTGGAGGCTGTAGGAAGGTGATGCTTTAGCTGGAGGCAACTCATCTCCTGGGGAACAGGTCAAGATTTATCCTCAGCTACACGATGAGGCTTCTCAGGTGTCCATGCAACACCAGGACCTGCTTTCCCTGAACAGATGGAGTCACCATCTCCCCAAAACCAGCCCCAGGGAGCAGAAGACAAATGATTTGTGGCAGGAGGGCACGCTGCCTGGAGGAGGAGACATCCCAAACCCACCCAACATACCATCTCAACGGGTGAGGTGCCAGGCTGTGGGTTGTGCTCTAAAAAATCACCTTTCCTGGGCCACCTGCGAGGGTTCAGCAGACCTGGGCATCTGCATCACCAAAGCTGCTCAGGTCCAGAGCCTCAGCAAGATGTTCGGCCACTTTGTACAAACAGGCAAGGCGAAGTTGGGAAGCAGAGGTGTTTGCTTGTTCTTCATGTAACAAAAAGCAATAACTAAGGAGAGGCACCAACAGCCTGGATTTATCCAGCTTTTGGAGAAAAAAAATCTCTACTCTTGACCTCTAGATGAAAGTGTAGGTAACTGTTTTAGTTTTCGCGGAGGATAGCCTCAATTCTTGCGCAAAAAAATGCATTTCTAGTCTTCAGGGGAATGAGCAGGGCCTTGATCTATAGCTCCGGCTTCCGAAGAGCAAATGAAATGCTTTCTCTTTTCATCCACATCCCGAAAGGACCGGCTGTCGTGAAAAATGGGAGCACCTCTGTCGAAGGGAGATTACAGCGCAATTTCCCATCTGGCGTCTGGTCGATGCACAAGACACGTGATGCCTCAAACCCGCTCCTGCCCTTGAGCCTTGTCCATCGAGGGAGGGAAGACTGGGGGGAGACAGAGATTTAGGGGATGAGGGAAGGAGAAAGAGGGAAGAACGGAGGGGGAAAAAGGGAAAAATGGAAAATGGGAGAAGGAGAAAAGGAGGAGGAGAAAAGGGGAAGGAGAATTATGAGAAAAAGGAAAAGAGAAGGAGAAGGGGAGGAGGAGAAAAGGAGAAGGAAACGGAGAAAAGGAGAAGGATGAGGAGGAGAAGGGGAAAAGGGGAGGAGGAGAAAAGGAGGAAAACAAAGAGAAGGAAGAAGGAGGAGAAAATGGAGAAAAGGAAAAGGATGAGGACAAGGAGAAGGAAAAAAGGAGGAGGAGAAAAGGAGAAGGATGAGAACAAGGAGAAGGAAAAAAGGGGGAGGAGGAGGAAAAAAATAAGGAGAAGATGCGGATGACAGAAGGAGGAGGAAAAGGAGGAAGAGGAGAAGGAGAAAGAGAAGAAGGAGGAGAAAAGGAGAAAAGAGAAGATTTTGAGAGGCAGAAGCAGAGCAAGAACTTTCTCTGCCGCTGAGAGTTACCAAGTGTTTTGCCACTTGCAAAACCGTCCCCGCTGCTCCCCCAAGGACTCCGGACTCTTCCAGCAGTAACCGAGAAACCGAGAAAATGTGTCAGGAAAGTTTTCACCAAGTGGCTTTGGGATTTCGGGTTGGTTTTTTTGAGCTGGGGATGAAGTGTTGGACTTTCCCCTGAGGCAGAAGCAGCCACGCTCCAGGCTGGCCAAAACACATAAATGCTTGAGTTTTCTTCTTTGAACAAAAGAAATTGAAGTGATGCTAAAAGAAATATCAAAATTAGCAACACCAAGCAGTTCAGTGTTTTTTCTTCGCTCCCACTCTTTTAATCCTCCAGCAACATTGGTAAGAAATCCCATTTTTTTTCCTCTGCCCTGCACACCCACATGCTGGGCCGAATCCCATCAGGGGAAGGACAATTTCACACAACTTTATTCCCAGGAATTAAGAAAAGCCGTGATTACATCATGCACAGACTGCTTGATTTAAATGGGCTGAAGACTCAACTCCTGAAATTCCTGGTTTATTAGGGCACTGATTTTTCAGGATTCGAGCACACGCACGCGGGGGTTGCTCAGGAAAATGGACATTTTTCCTGAGTTGGGGCTGACACGTTTTTGCACTTGAAGATTTCTGGGAGAGGAATAATGGGTTTGCTAAGTATTGTTATTATTTAAGTGACAAGAGCAAAAATTGAAAAGAAAATCTGTTTACCAAAAATAACAATAGCAGATATTTGTCACCTCTGTCAGAAATTCCGACCCAGGCAATTTCATAGGTTTCATAAGCTCTCGTTAATTTTCTTGTTTGGGAGGATTTGCTATTTTAATGAAACCTATTTACACTAGCGACTGCTGGAAAATCATTCATTAGTGGACAAGAACTATTGATTATTTTCCTCCACCTACTCAGACATGTTCTAGCCAATTACTGTAACCAATAAATAAAGAAATATCAACCGTGCATTCCTGCCACTATCTCCAGTAGAACTTTATTCCCAGCCTGGGGGAACCGCTGTGCTGGAGAAAACTCTTTTAACATTTATGTCACATTGCCATCGTCTGCTGGAGAAAGCAGGACTGCTAGTTAGAGCTTTAATACATTTACTAAAAAATAAGATTTACTGCACACACAGCGAGAATTATGGAAGAAATAGTGTGAGGTTTAAAGAATGGCCTGGCTAATGGCCGGATCTTCAGCTCTTATTATGCAAATATTTGGCTTGAATTGCAAAAGTCTTAAATTCTGGAGGGGGATTCATCTCACCTGAGTCCCCTAAGGAAGAAATTTGGGTTGTTTGTGGAGGTTGTGGTCCCCAAAAAGAGACCACGGCCAAGGAAAGCTCAAGTTTAGGCCTCACACCTCACTTTAAAACATCAAACCTTAACCAACGTGAATTTGTCTTTGTATTTTCACTTGTGGCTTTGCTGCTACTCAGGCTGCTTAATAGGGAGATGTTTTATTAAACTGTTATGTTACAATAGGAGCCGTGGCTTTAAAACCATGGCCATTCACATACATTTTAATGGGCTTGGGGGAAAAAAAAGAAAAAAAAAGAAAAATCTGTCTCCAGTTTTTTTGACAGAGTTGTAATTAAAGAAGATTTTTCATAGAGAACATCTGTTTCTCTTGACAGATATATTCTTGTTGGGAGAAAAAGAAGTGCCTAAAAAAAAAAACCCAGTTTGTCAGTCTGAGCTTTTTATAGATTTTCATCCAAGAATATTTATCTTGAGGCTTTTTTTTTTTTTTGTTAAAAAAAAAGGGGATATTTCCTGAAAGGAGAGCTATTCTGATCAAGGCTGAGTTTCCAGTGTTGCCTCGGCCTCCTCCGCAGCCCCTCGAGCGGGAGAAACGCAGCTCTCGCCCTTCCCAACAACCTCGTAATTAATACATCACTAAAAATAATCAGCGAGGTGATGGCGAATGGCTGGCTGAAGGGGTCACGCTCTCACACACATACAAATGCATATATATATATATATATATATAAAAAATTATAAAGGGTGGTTTTTTTCTCTTTCTTTCCAAACCGAGAGCACTAAAGATCCTCCCGAGTAATTTCCCAGTAGTCCTCGTTAATTCCTTAAGATTTTCCCCACCTCTTTTCAAAGCCGAAAGTTCAAAGATGCAGAAAGGAGCTGCCTCAGCACTTTTCCCTTTTTTTTTTTTTGGCTTTTCAGCACAGTCCAATCAAACCTATTAACTCCTTTATTTCTTCCCCCCCCCCCACATGCTTTAAGGGAAATGGCCAAGGCTGCCAGGCGCAACCATCTCTTTTTTTTCCTCAATTTTTCCCTTTCGGTGTTACAAGAATAAAATTAGAGCCCCGTTCTCTGTTATAAAGCGTGTTACGCACCGCAGCGTCATTCCCGTGTCGGCATTTCCATCAGCGGGTGCAAAACGCTTCGGGAAGGTCTCATCCTCTCCACTCAAGGCGCAATAATTAATCGCGTGATCGCAAGCAGTGATTTTGCGTCGCCCCCTCGGGATGCGGATCTCTCGGTGTCGTGGCTGTTGGCTTCACTACATCACCCTGAGCATTAATGCGAACTGCAGACAGTAATTATACCAGGCATTAAAGTTCTGTAATTGTATGTACTTGCGTGTATTTATAACGCGACAGCAATCCCGGAGCTGTTGCAGTTGTTCTTTCTCTGCAGCAACGTGTGGCTGGGAAAAAGGCCACCTAAAACATAAGATAAAATCCAAATCTATAAAGGTCAGGGTAGTAAATACAAAGATAAGCATTGCATCGCTTTAAATATTTATCATTAGTGACATTTCTATTACAGGAGGGCTGGGACTTACCGACTGTGGAGCAAATGTGGGCACGAGACGCAGCTCAAGGCCATGAGGGCAGCGAAAAAAGGCTTCGAAACGGGATGAAAATGTGTTGAGACTGGATTATAGGCAGGTTTTGGGTTCAGAGGTAGATCACTGAAGGTACAGCCAGGGTAACTCTTTTTCCCAAAGGAAATGGGGATTTGGAATAACCTTTCCCCCTTGCCTGCTCACCTCTTCCTTCACATAGTGAGGATCCAACCTAAAAAAAAAAACAGAATAAAAACCTGGAGGTTTTTGTGTTTGACAGAACAAACCACGACTCTAACCAGGGCATGCGGGAAGGAGAGAAATGGGAGTGAAAAGCAAGAACAAAAGTGGGCGACAACTAATTCAATGTAAAATGCCCCATTCACACACACACAAAAATCCATCTTTAGATGTGAAAATAATAATTATGGAGAAAGCCCATTCTGGAATTGTATGACCATGGAGCACCAGCGGACGTGCGCAAGCAAAAACCAGTGTACAACATCTTGTCAGCAGTGATAGAGAAGCGCTGGTCTGGGCTCAGAAAGTACTCGAGTAAGAAACGCTCCTTTTTGGGCTGGCTCTTGAGAAGGGTTTAACATTCTTAAACCCTCCGACTAAGTGCCGATTCATCAATGCATTAGGAACAGAACATTAATCTGTTCCTCCCGTCCATGCCTTAATTGTAACATTTTCCTTTTAATGAGGTGAAGCAGGGAAATGGGAAGGTAATTGCGGCAGTGCCGACAGAGGGTTTCCTTTATGATTTTAAAGCTAACGATGACATGAGGGGTGTATTATTTCTCTCTAGGAAAGTTTTTTCCCCCGGAGGATGTGGATTATCAGGACTAACCCCACGGAGGAGGTGGGTTTGCAGCACAGCTCCCACTGCGACAACGCACGAGCAGGTGAGCGTATATAAATGTATACACTGATTTTTTTTATGTATATATATATATTATATTCACCAGGCTTCCCTCTGGCACCGCTCCTGGTTTCCCTAAAATAAAACAACGCAAGGGACAGATTTTGCAGCTTTTTTGCTGGGCAAATCGCAAGTATTGATTGTCATAAAGGGTGATGCACAGTCCGGTCCCCTGGAACCAGGAGTGATGGAGACATGAACGGGGCTCATTTCCAAACTGGTTTTGAAGCCCTTGGGTCATTCTCCTCTGCAGGGACCCATTTCTTCACGCTGTCCGTGCTGTCCTGCAGCCTCTTCTACCCATGTCCCACACATCAAGCAGCTTCGCTCTTTGTTTCGTGGTCCAAGAACGAGGCAACCAGCAAACCCTTCAAGAGTGTTCGGAGGAAAATCACGGGGACGGGTTTGGGTGACGTTGCTCTTTAAGCCATCAGCATCCTTTTGGTCTCCCACCCACATGGGGTGAGTTTTCCCTTGGTGCCTCCTTCTCAGATATCATCTTCTCCTTTCCTACAAGGCAGGAATCACAGCGACTCGTTCTTATTTCCTTCAACGTTCAGCATGGGGCTCACTTGGCTTTTTATAGAGTGGGGTGGCACGCACAACCCTTGGGTCCCTTTCAGCCTTATTTTTTCTCTAATTCATCTAATCGCTTCTACACCATCACCACGGGATGATCCAGCTGCAAGTTGCCTCTTTTTCTACCCATCACCAGCTGAAGCAAGTTAATCAGGCCTGGAAATTTGCCTCACGCTTTTGGGGAACTTTATTCCTCAAAAAAAAAAGAAAAAAAGTAACAATATTTTGGCCTAGAAACTTCAAATGTGATTTAGTACCTTGCCCGTAGCAAAGAGCGTTGCCCCCGGAGAGACTGGGGCATCTTCCATTATTAACAATGGTGATGGAGTCCACGTGGCAGATGTGTGCGGCACAAATCACAGCTCAGGGCCCGGCTCGCTAATTGTTTTAATTATGCTGGGGCCCCGAGTCCTGTTTGGAGCGCCGGCGGTGTCCCCACGTCGCCTGCGCGGGGGTGACATCTGCAGCGGTGACAACGCAAGCGGAATTGCTGAAGGCACCGGGTGGGGAAACGTGCTGGCAAACCCGCTGCGGGCACGGCTGGGGAAGGGTGTCTTGGAAAGGGACGAGAAGTCGGAACAGCGGAACGCTGTGATAAATTGTGAGGTGAGAAACTCAGGGATTCGGGAAGTTTCTTGCTGGTCTCTGGAGCGGTGGCCGGAGGACACGAAGAGTCCTCGTGTCCCCTGGGAGGGGAGGTGTCCCAGAGCCAGCCGGGCTCCTGGGCGAGCACCGAGTTCATCACAAAGCCGTCAGAAAGGCTGCGGGAAGGCAGGCAGGCGTTTCTGCACTTCATCACACCTTGTCCTGCCTCCCCATAGAGCCGGCTGGTGGCAGAGGCACCGTGTCTTCCCCAGGTGGTCTTAGAGCACGAATTCACAGAATCCAATTGCTTTGGTTGGAAAAGACCCTCAAGATNGGCGCTTGTTCCTGGGGAGCAGAGCCCGACCCCCCTGGCTCCAAGCTCCTTTCAGGCAGTTCAGAGATCAGAAGGTCTCCCCTCAGCTCCTGTTCTCCAGCTGAACCCCCAGCTCCCTCAGCCGCTCCCATCACACTTGTGCTCCAGCCCCTTCACCTTCATCTCTGCCTTCACGTCTTCCACCCCGTGTTCCCACTGTCTCCTCCAGTTGTTTTTCTTTCCCCTCCTGAGGAGATGTCAGGACTGAGCATCCTCTGCCGTCCCCACCCCATCCTGTGGTCACGGTCCCTCCATCTCCTTCTCCCCACATTTCCATTCCCACCTTGATGTTCAGCTCCACCTTCTCCTCCCTCCCTCCCTCTCAGTAAAACATCTTCACAAGCTCAAACCTTAACTTTGCATTAAATCAAAGTCAGAACAGTGTGCAAGGGCTCAGGAAAACGTGATTTAAATGGTGCCGTGCCCATTCACTTCAGATTAAGTCTATGGAGGTAATTTACTGCATATAGAAACTGGAAGGCAGAGCGCAGCTCATTAATGTCTAGGATTATTACTATTATTGTACTAAAACAGAAGCTCTTTTTAATTTTATTTCTATTCCTAGTGAATGCAAATTTGCGATACAAATAAGAAAGCCCGCCTCTACTGGTCCTTACGGGTCACTATTGATTTCAGGAGGGAACATAAAAAAGCAAGAAAAAACAGCAGAACAAGAATATGCCAGGAGTCTAAAACCTCACAGAGGCAACAATTTAAAGGATTTCAAAGGCTGTTTTCATAAGCCTTTTGGGACTCAAATGTAGCATATTGATTAAACTTCGGAAGCAGCTAAAAGCAGCTTCAACATGGCTAATTAATACAGTGATGCCCCGATGCCCCTTCTACTTGTTTTACCAAGCTTCAGCCTGTCAAATCAATTAATATTCACAGCGCTGATGAAAGCAGAAACCCTGTTTATCATTTGATAAACCGGTCGATGTATTGACTCCCTCAACATAATTAACTGACCTGTCCCGTGGGGTTCAGCGTGGTCCTTTTTTGGGGTGACACGACTCATCCAGCCTCTCGGTTTGACTCCGCAATCCGAACGACAGCGTTTCTGATTCGAGGCAGCGTTTGATGTTCAGCCGGTTCTCTGCGGGCTCCTGGACAAGGACGTTTCAAGGAGAAAAGTCTGTGATTATTCCCGGTTTGAACGGAGCCGCCTGTGCTCGCGGGAAACCCCAACGGCATTTAGGATGGGGTTCCAGAACAGCACCCCTTCTCCGGGGGAAAAAATCCCTTTATTTCTGGACGTTAAAGGTAAAATTTCACACACGGATCCAATATCTTTTAGTTTTGTTGTCTTCTACCCACCCTTCGCTGCAGACCACCACACACACCCCATTTACCCCCTCAGGAGAAGTCAGGTGCCACCACAAGACCTTCTGGGAAGTCTTTCAGGTAATCCTGTATTATACACACTTCATTTTGGGGCTGAGAAGCCAGATTTGCAGGTTTCTGGCTCATCAGAGAAGGCGAATTCCTGGGCAAGGCAGGACCACGCGGAGCGGACATCATCTGGATGCTGTGCCCACCAAGGTGACACCGTGTGCGGTGGAGAAATGCGCTGGTTGTGCTACGACATAATTCTGGGGAGTCTTTAGTGGCTCCCCGGGTGAGCTGGAGCGTCTAGATAACTTGTGGCTTTCAAAGTAAAGCACAGGGATGTTGGTGCATACACTTGACTTTGGAGGAACTTTGATTTAAAGCGAGTTTTTAGTACCCCCCCCCCAATAAACTGCCATGAGCTGTTTATCAGATTTTAATTCAATGTGCCTCATACAAGGGAAGAAAAAAGGGGCAAAACAGTTGAATGAAAAAACTTCAGCAACATCTGCTGCCTTTCAAAGATACTTCGCCAAAAGCCTACAGAGATCAAATATTTTTCTCTAATTAGAGCGCTTCCCTCACGAGCAGCAAAAATATTATCTATCGACACCCCCCTTGCTGCCCGGAGAGTCCCGTGGGACTGGTGGTATTGCCAACACAGAATAACATACGTCTCGCTTTTAAGTTCTCCTTGGTGCAAGTAAATAGCTTTCCCAGGAGGGGAAAAAGTTGTTCCCTGCATCTTTTCCTCTGACCACGCTCTTCAATAATCCTCCCTCAGCCAAAGCAGCTCTGGTGATGCATTTACTAAAACAAAACCACGTGGTTTACCACGAGCCTTTGTGAACATACCTGCAGATGAAGCATCCTGGGTGCTGGGGTGTCCCACGGTGAACCAACATTTTCACCTGCTCGGCCTCGGGTACCAGCTCTGTCCAACCTCCTGGAGATGCTCTGGATGCTCACGGGTTTGTTGGGTCGTTTTGGGGTCTAGAATAAATTAACAATAAATTAATTTATTATAAAGCCTTTAAGAAATAAAAAGAAGAAAGTGAAAACTTCAGGCCAAAGGTTACATCGTTATTCTAAAGCATGCTCCTAGGTCGTGTCTCATGGGGTGTTTGTGTTGCTGCAAAACCAGTGTGAAAAGTCATCGCGCTGAAGAAAAAAACCCCAGTTTTTAGCCTTCGTGAAATAAATGTGTTGCAGGAGACCCGAGGATCACTGTTTCACTGTTTCTTTAGCCTCTGGGTTAAGACAACCAATTCAGATCTGATCCACATGGATCACGGACGGGGACGAGCTCCGAAACGATCCCAACAGCCCGCGGATGATTTATGAGGCACGCTGCAAAGAGCAAAGCAAACTGGGTTGTTAGCTCTGATATTTAGAGATGATAAACAGCATGAAAAGGAGATTTTTTAAAATTTTTTTTTTTTCTCTTTTTAATGCCCCTACACAGATGCAGAACAAGTAGTATAGGCTTAAATTAAGAACAAGAAAATATTGGCTTAATACCAAGGGGAAACTTCCTGGCAGAGACATCTGTTGTGCTACAAATTGGCTTCCCAAGGGAAGGGCTGCAAATCCTGCTCCTGAACCACCGAACGGGCACACGAGGACCACGATGCTCCTCCGGCAACGTGCTTATTGATTCCCCACGTTTTCCAAGCTCTCTCATGTAGCAGGAGCTACCAAAGACCTACCTTGCAAGAACAAGAGGCCTGGGAGGGTATAAATCCATCATCCTCCCCTTTTCCGTGGGGAAGAAGAACATTTTCCTCTCCAGTTTTTCCTGCCCGTGCTCTGATGTTTTACCAATACCTCTCTGGGCTGCAGCAACACAAACCATCACTATTTTACCTGTGTTTTGTCCTTCGCCTGCAATTAATTCCTAGAACACGGCAATTACTTCAGAAGCACGGCGGGTACGGCACGAGCCGCAGGTTGGCACGGGGGATCCCAAACCGCGGGCGTGCAAAGGGACCGGGAACCCCAGCACCGTGCACAGCGACAACCCTGAGCGCACAAATCCGCCTTAATTACCGCTCCCGCCTGCTAATTTGCTGATACCAATGTCTTCCAGCGCTGCCCCTGTGATCTGCGTAATTGGGATCCTTACGACAAAGCCAAAAGGAGTTTGGGGTTGTTTTTTTCTTGTTTTCTTCCCTCACATTCTCCGGTAATCTTTAATCACGGCGTCTGCAAAGGTCAAGTGAATTCCTCATTAGCCTCCAGACCAGCGGCTTCTCCGGAGTCTGGAGTCCTCGAGATGAAAGGGAAGAGCACGGAGGGGGTGGAAGACGCTTTAACAACCCAAGAGCCGTCGCATCATCCCCCAGGACGTTGCTGGACGGATTTACTGGCATTATTTATTCCTTCACATGGCGCACGAACCAACTCGCAGGGGAAAACATCCCAGTGGCCAACTGGGGAGGTTTACTGGGGGCCCAGGTAGCATCTGGGGAAGCCAGAGGGTATCTTGACATTGAGGCGACAGTTCAGCTCAAAAAACGTGTGGTTTGGGGGTTTTTTTGGTGAAGAAATAGCCTTTCCCAGAAGGCTGGGTTAAAAACATCACGTCTCCCTGCGCGCTTTAAAAACGACCATCAGCATCAGCGTTGCTTAGAGAGAAAACTCACGGTTAAAAAAGAGCGCCTCAGTAAGCGACCTCTTTCAAAATGCGTCCAAGACCTATTCCTAGCTAAGGCGGATCAATAGTTTTGCAGAAAAACCTCACAGAACCCAGGAAATAATTTCTCCTTTTGCATTTCAAACTGTATTTTCACGGAAATGGGTTCCCTGTGCAGTTTCCTGAGCGGAGAAGTCAGCGGCGATTCCTTGAACCTGCGGTTTTCTGGAGCTTTCCCGGTGCCGTCAGTGCTGCCGTTTCTCTCTGTCCTCTGAGGATGCTCCAGGGGCTGGATAAACCCACCCCGAGGCTGCGGGATGCACGAGATGATGTTTAAGATCCTGTTTCTTTTCTCACTTTCAAATGCAAAAGGAGAAATTCATTCCCCTCGCCGGGCGGGCAGGATTTCGAGGGTTTTATTTGGGGTCCCATTTCTAATTAACATGCACAGGTCTTGATTTTTCACTTGCCTGCTGTAACTCGCAAAGCTCATCCATTAAAAAATTCCCACTTTGGAGCTCGAAGCTGTACATTAGTCAGACTCATTTGCCTAGGAACATGAAAGTCCCTTCCTATTTATCTCCTCATTTGAACTACATAAATAGCCCACAGCAAAAACTCCTCATCTTCCCCCTATTCCAGCAAATAGCAGCCTTTGAAAAAGAAAAATTAGTGGTGGGTAATTATTTTTGAGGCAGATACCAAAATGATAATTTCTTAAACAATTACTTTGAAATATTAACAATTGTTCTCTAAATTCCAATTTAATTCCTGATATGAATTATGGTTTGTCAGATGTGTGCTTCTGAAACATTTGTTCTTTGAAAAGAACACAAAAAATGCCAGCGTAACCTTTTGCCTCCTCGCCCTCCGAGCAGAATAAAATGCCTTTGCTCTTGTTTTATCAACACAAATAATTAAAACACAAGAGAATGTTTGGGATTCATACAGTTGTTTTTGGCATCTTATTCGTATTTATTTGATCTGTGAGATATCATTTTAATTAAAAGCTCGCTCTCTCTTCCTCTCCTCCCTGCCCAGAGAATAAATTATTTCTAATACCCTTGCTGCTTCACACTAACACACAGACAGTGATGCTGGATGGGGGCAGCGAATTTCCCCCCAAGAGGGGACCTGGGATGCTTTGGGAAGGGGAAAACCCCCTTGGGAGGGTTATCCCCTGGAAATAAGGCGGCGTTTTCTCCTGTCCGGGGTTGTATCTGTGGGTAGCGGGGTCGGGCTTTGCGCAGTTCCATGCGATGCTCACAGGAGCTGCCAAGTCTCTCACTGAAGCTCAGTTACTACAAAGACCTTTTCGTTTCATTTTTCTCTTCCCTTTGCTCCCTATTGTACAACCATTACTGCCTTCTCTTCAGATGCAGCTCAGTGCGGTGGGTTAAAAAAAAATAAGGTGTATTTTTTTTATTCCTTTTGAAGTCCAAGGGCTAAATCTAGAGGAGCCTTCCCACTGAATTCATGGCTTATCAGAGCCAGCCCGAAACCCCTTAGTTTATCCGAGTTTTCCCATGCATGCCTACCTTGCATTTGCACCGTATCCTCTTTGCAAGCGCGTTAATTACAAGTAACAGGGTCCAGAACAGAGTTTCCAGCACATACCAAGGGCCACGCACCTCAACATCACTGGGAAATGTTGCCCTAAATGGGCTCCGCTGGGTCTCAAATGCAGCTCCCAATACTATTAATAAAAGTTGTATTTAAGTTAGATTATCCTTGCTTAGTGCTAGTATTGGTGTAAGCATTTAGGTTGGGTCCACATCCCTTTCTTCTCTATAGCTGCTCTGACAGCAACTCGGTGGCCACTTAATAGCCCGGTCTCCATTCAGAAGGACTCTGATCTCCGTAAATGAGGTGAAAACTCCTCCATGGTATAGGTCACCTAATTAAACGCTGGTACCTAGAATATTTATAAGACTTTACAGCTGTGCAAATTGAGCACTTGAAGCGTTTTCGTAAGTATTTATGAGTAACCATGAGAAGATGAACCCGAGCCACTGACTGGAAGGAAGGGTTAGGTTTTCTCTCCTTGCACCTTTGGGAAATGTGCTTTTTAGGTTTTATTTCTTAGCAGCAGTTGGAGGTTAAATTCCACCAACTGAATGCAAAGAGGCCACTGAGTCTTTGCAATTAAAGCGTTAAAACCTGGTGGCAAAGGTGGCCATGGATATGTGCACTGTCCTGGCGTGGGGCCTATGGAAGTTATGGGGACCACGGGGGGTTATCAGGGTCATGGGGCACCTCTCAGGGGTTTGGGGGGCTCTTCTCACCCCACAAAGGCAGAATGGGTTGGGGTCACTCACGAGATCTCCTGGTGGTCCCTTGCACCACGGCTTGCGGCTGCAGGATGGTCAACTCCGGGATGCGGCCACCTTCTTCCAGACACCACGAGCAGAAACCAGTTGGAGAACAGGGTGCTTAAGGGTAAAAAAACAGGAAGAAAACTGAGCAGAGTTGAATTACTGGGGTGCTGCAAGGCAAAACTAAAACTCTGAGCAAAGGGAATCCCTGGTGGCAACCTCCACCTTGCAGCTGCCCACATTGGCAACGAAGGGAAGAGTCCGTGTGTTACTGAGCTTCCGCTGCTTCCCAGGCTGAATCAAAGCCCGATCAATTACAGAGGGGGGAAAAAAGAACCCAAATAAAATCCCTTTTGTAATGGCTCTGAAGCAATTCCTGTAGGAGATGCACTGGGTGAGGACCAGGGGAGTTATGGAGATGACGCCTCTGCTCCCCACATGGGCTGCTTTTACGTAGAATCACAACATTGTAGAATCGAAGAATCTTTTTGGGTGGAAAAGCTCCTCAAGATCAAGTCCAACCATAACCCACCCCTGGCACTGCCCCATGTCCTGAGAACCTCATCTCCGTCTGTCCAACCCCTCCAGGGATGGTGACTCCAGCACTGCCCTGGGCAGCCTGTTCCAATGCCCCACAGCCCTTTGGGGAAGAAATTGTTCCCAGATCCAACCTCAACCTCCCCTGGTGCAACTTGAGGCCGTTTCCTCTGCTCCTGGCGCTTGTTCCTTGGGAGCAGAGACTTGACCCCAACCAGACGGGTGTTTCTCCTTGGAGGAACATCACCCAGCAGAACATTTTCCAGTTTACATTTACTCTGTTTCTTTTCCATGTTTCTCCTCTTCACCTCGCTCCTTTTTTCCCCCCTTTCTCACTCGCCCCAGTCTCCAGATATCTCCAGACTTTCACGAGGAAAGAAACTGCTTTCAAGTCGGAATAAAACAAACAAGGTCATTGGAAAAGATAAAAAATAATGAGTTCCCTTCTGCAGGACTCCGTGCTCATCTCTCCCTCCCCCTCCCCACTTTCATCTCGCTCCAGAAAAAGAAAAAAATCAATCTTTGCTCATCCGTTCGGAGCCCTGCCTCCAGACCCGCCTGCGCTGCGGGTTGGAGCCCCACTGACAATCCATTTATTGCCCATTGCCCAAAACCTCCCTCTCCCCGCTGTCCCAGGCCCACCT
The DNA here is from genome assembly GCA_013399365.1 of Pampusana beccarii. Taxonomy (NCBI): domain Eukaryota; kingdom Metazoa; phylum Chordata; class Aves; order Columbiformes; family Columbidae; genus Pampusana; species Pampusana beccarii. The sequence goes on from VWYH01002712.1 coordinate 64,270, forward strand.
TGCATGTCCATGGCCACCGACGTGGTGTCTTCTCCTGTCTCATTCAATTTTTAAATCCCAAGGATTTAAATCCTAAGGATTTAAAAAGCGATTAAAGTTTTACTTAGTTTTAAATAGTTCATTAAAGAGCAGTCAGTGGAGAAGTAGAAAGAAGATCTTGGGCAATAAAGATTATTTTGACCAAAATCGTCTTCGCTTTGACCAGCTCCAGGTCCACCCCCTTCTCCATGGGGCTTACACTGACACGGGGTGCTCACCAAAAAGATTCAAAAACCAGATTTTTCTTCACTAGAAAACAAACTTGTTCCTGCACCCACACAGGGAGAAAAGGAAGTTTTACAAGTTCAACTTTTTTGCTCTGCTACTTTCTAAAAAGGAATATTATTCTAGCTAATGTTCTGAAATGACATTTCAGTCTGAAATAGAATAAAACATTTCATTTGATCTAAAATTAATCAGGGTGGGGAGGAGAAGGGTTTATTTTGGCAGGGGTAAAAAAATCAAAGGGTCTGTACTTTGCATTGATCCAAACCACTTCTTATTTGGATTTTTTTTTATGGAGGGCTGGGCAGTGAACTGAGAATTTTTTCATTTGCCCAGCTCTAATTGGAAACGCTGAACCGGCGAGTACTTTATATTTGCAAAAGGCAAAACATGAACAGTGCTGGTGGGGAGAGTTTGGCCTTGCTCTTGCATTCGTGGTATTGGCTTGGCAGCTGAATTTAAGCCTGAGATGCTGGACACACGGAGTGGGGACGAGGTGATCGGATCAAAGAAAGGCCGCAGCATCCTCTTACCCTCTTCAAGCTGCTGTAGGAGCTCCTTCTTCTCAACCGATTTCCTAAAAAAATCAGTATGTACGCATTAATCACTGATGCCACATCATAGGATCACAGGATGGTTTGGGTTAAAGGGACGTTCCCAGCTCCCCCAGTGCCACCCCGTCCAGCCCGGCCCGGGATGTCTCCAGGGATGGTTCATCCACCACCTCTCTGGCCAACCTGTTCTGGTATTTACCACCCTCAAATTATGTTTTACTTCAAATCGTATGTTAATCTTAGCAATGGAATTTGGAAACTACTTTAGGTGAAGTGTCTGGTCCAGCCCGGCTCAGTGGTCCTGGGGGATCTTCACGCCCCCTAGGAAGATGAGATGGTTGGACATCCCCAGCTGTGAGTGGTGGTCTCATCCAAGACATTTTAAGTAAAACAGGCTAAAAAAAAGGTCACTCGCTGCAGATTTCAGCCTTCAGCAGCTCAGCCTGGATGGAGCAGCCGTGGTGGCACCTGTGCATTTCCGCACCAAGGCCCCTGTGTCACTGGTTCGCCACCACTGCCAGAGAGGCCACTGCCAGGTTGGGAAGCCATCCAGCTCCTGGCAAAACCAGGCTTAAATACACCAGAAACTGGCCCACGGTTGGACGGACCAGCCAAGCCAGGACCACTTTGGGCTCGGTTTTGACGGCTGGGCCATCTCCAATGAGCCCCCGTGCCCTGTGTGACCAGCAGCGTGTCCATCTCCAGCTGGACACCCAGACACCAGCTCCCTGAGTCCTTGCACTGGTGTGGGCTGCAGCCCCCAACTCCTGGGAGCCATCAAAGGCCCCTCAGACCCTCCTCTTCCTCCCCGATGCCCCAGTTCCAGCCTCAGCGGATGGGTTGTCACCTCGCCCATCCAGGCCTGCGCTGAAAACCACTGATGGAGTCCAGAGCTGATCAAATCGAAACAGCTTTAAGTGAAAATTGCTCCAGAGTGCACGGCAGAGAGGGGGGAGGCAGAGAGGAGCTCCACAGCTGTTTTCTTTCATGTCCTTTAAAGCTCCCGTTATGTTGGTTGTTTTTTAATTAAAACGGGTTTTTAGGAGGATCCTTGTCCTTGATGGAGGGGAGGTGCATCCGAAGGTTGGTGGAGGGATGGGGGGGCAACACTGCGGTCCCAAAATCAGGACCCAACCTGTTAGTATGCGCACGGGGAAGAGGAGATGCAGGAAAAAAGCATCAGCCCGACATGGATTCTGCTCAAGACCCTTAAATAGGGCAGGAATAGCTCCCAGCCCTCCTGCTCATGCCGTGCACATCTCAACATGTTGCACTCTACCAGCCCCGTGGCTTTAAGGTTGTGGCTGGTGGGTGAGCAGCCCGGCTCATGGAAGCACAGATTCTTTTGCGTGGCAAAATGTGCCCTGAAAGCCTCACCTACAAAGGAACGCTGTGCTTTAATCCCAGCCGGCCTGAATTTTCTGTGTATTTGTAAAATAAATGATCTTTTTCCGTGCTTAGCCAAAGCGGTTATTAATGTTTTCACAGCAGAAGAGACACGCGTTGCAATTTCAGTGCCTGCTAGGGATGAATAATGAACATCTCAAAAAGAAAAGAAAAAAAAACCACCTTGTTTATAGGACATCGGTAACGAGAAGGGAGGGTTATGATCAACAGTTAAAACCACTGTTTGACCCAGGCTTGGACTCAAAGCCCCCAAAAAAGATTCCAGAAACCTCATCGCAGCCCCGCAGCGTCCCCTCCATCCTCCAGCTGACGAGGTGATGCTGATCAGTGGGTAAACGATAGCGGTGAGATAAGCAGCGCTCCGCTCCACGCCGGGGCTTTGCACAATATCATGGTTCATTATAAAGCAACGCAAATACCCTGGCAGAATCCTAACCTAATGAAAGTCTTATTTTCCAGAGTAACAGTTCATTACTGGACTTGCTGTGCAGTCTAAACCCCTAAGGTGGAAGGAAAAAAAAAAACCAAAAGAACTATGTGGGGCTGCTGAATGCGTAGCAAAATCCTCATAGCTTGGACATTTGCAATTCTACATCTTGCTTTGCGGGAGGGAGGATGCTGCTTGCTCTGAACCAAATAAGGGGGATTTTTAGGACTCTAAGTGGGTTTTTTAGGTGTTTTGGGATGCAGGCGCTGTGTCTGTGCAGTGGCAGGCGAAACGCAAACCCGTCTGCCCAGGCTGGTACTCACCCGGGGACAGACAGACAGACAACCGCAAGCAGGAGCGTCCGTATGCAGGTATCTGCGTGTCCTGGCACAGCGGATCTCACCGGCAGCCTGGATGCCAAAATAAAAGCATTTAAAGATGTTGCACGATGAGCTGTGAGAGCTCCAGAGCCCCGCGCTCGCTCCACCTCGCAGGGCTCAGCTTGGCAGCTGCCCTCGGGGCAACACCTGAGAGCAGGACAGGGGCTGTGGTACAGGGGAGACTTCCCACGGCTGGATATGAAATAAAAGCAGAGGATGAAGCTTTTCCCCCCCAGCAGGCGGAGTCACAGCCCTCCCGCTCCCCAGGACGGCCATCACGGGTGACAACCTGCCAGGAGCCTGCAGAGACACGGCTGAGAAAGCAAAGCTGCTCCTCCTCGCTTCCAGCAGCAAAAGAAAGCAAAATATCGTCACCTGTGCCTTTCCCCCCGCCTCACCTGTTCACAAATAGAGGGAAAAACTGCAGAACACCCAACCAAGGGCGTCTCCTCTGCGAGGAGGATCCGCAACCTGCAGGAAGATGCATGGAGAAAGAGGTGATGCTTTCATCCCAGCCCAGCATGGGCGATGAGTCCGGCCCGAAACAGCGGCTGCTTCTGCTGCCCACCCCCTGCCGGGCCCTGCAAGATGCTGTTGATCCAGGTGCCTCCAAAGCAAACGTAAAACACACTCAGACCCTCCTCCAGAAGAGAAAAAGGAAAATAAAAAGACCCACAACAAAGCCAGACGGTGGTGCAAAGCTACAGTAACTCCTCAGGCAAACAGACAAAGAAAATACTTTCCTATTTTCTGCTCCTGCCTTCCGCTTTGGGGCTGCGATACCCACATTTTCCAACCCGTGAATCCTTTTGCCGACGTAATTTGGCGATGTAAGAAGCAAAGTTCCCGTGGCTTTCAGCAAGTCTGTGGCTGGGCAGGGCAACTCCAAGGTGTGGACAGGGGCTCTGGAGCCGATGAGGGACATCAGACAGTGCAATCGCTCTGTCAGCAGCTGCTTCTTCCCGTTTTACAACCACCACCCCTCCTCTTCAAATGCATCGGCTATTCCTGACAGCCAGGGCTGTTTAAGAAAATGAAGACTCGCTCTCAGAAATTTTGTGAAATTAGAGTTATTTGTGCTTTTTTCCGCGAGGGAAGCGGGCTGGTCTCTGCTAACGGCACCAACTAAAAGTCAGGTGTTCAGTCTAAAAGATGTCTGTGCTCTCTCTGACTGAACCCGTCTGCCATGGACACCCCTTTGGGATGGGACAAACGGTCTTCTGGAAGGACCTTGATCCTGTATGGACTACAGAGAGAGCTAAAATGAGCACGCACCTCGTTTTCATGTGATTGGTGAGGTGAGGAATCCCAGCCCGTATGTTTAAATGCATCAGTTCTTCCTTCCTGACACCCTTTGTGATTATTAGTAGCGCCTCATTCTTTCCCTGGAATATTATTGAAGACGTCCATCAGTGCAGTGGGGAGTTTTGCTGTAAATAAGAAGAAGGATGAGTGTTCCTGGGTGAAGTGGTGCAGCCTCCAAGCCCTGCTTGGCCTTCCCCAATGCTGGCAATTTCTCTCCTTTACACTTTTGTCCCCAAAGTCGGGCTCTTCAGGTTAAGCCCAGATGAAATGCTGGCATCTCCTTCCCCACAGCAACAGCCTGAGGTGACAAAGACAGCCGTGAACACATATTTACTGATACCACCACTAAACCAGCCCATCTCTCCTAGTCAAACGAGCAAAGAAACAAAAATTAAATCACTCCCGGTTCTCGCTGCATGGGCTGAAGATGAGATGGGGATGGAGGAGGGAGATGCTTTGCCATTTTTTAAACCAGAGACCAACAAGACCCAACCTCAGCCTCCCCTGGCGCAACTTGAGGCCGTTTCCTCTCATCCTGGAGCTTGCTCCTTGTACCATATAAAACCAAAAACCCCAATGTTTTCACCTCCTCCTCCACCATCAGCTCGAGGAACAAATGCAAGTGATGCACTTCCACAGTTTCTCCTACAAAAAAGGACTAACGGCATCAAGCCACCTTCAGATACCGCATAAGGTTCTTTGGAGAAAAAAGAAACCTGAAACTAGTTGGTCTATTTATAATATCTGCAGGTAATGGCATGCTAATACGATTCATTAACACTCAGACGCTGCTCATTAGTGTCTTTTCACTCTTCCTTCACAAGGCCCATATTTCTATTTTACACATAATCTGTTTTATTAAGCAGCTTCTTAATATAAAAAGTATTATCTCCCATGCAGGTTTTTTTTTTTTATAAATCCCCTCAAATTTAATTAGGCCCCAAAAGGTTCAAGGAAGTTTGGGTATGCATCTAAACTTCAGAAAACTCACTTGTAACTCCACCGGCAAAGCATTTAAGTTTTACTGATCACTTCTACGTGTTCCACGTTCTTCCTTTATGTGATACCAAGCAATATAATTATTTGGGGGTTTTTGGGGGGGGGGGGAAGCAAAGGGCTTTTGCAGTACGTCCCAATGCAGGATTTGCATTCCTCTGCAGACCTTGCCATCCGCTCCCCTTCCCGCTGCTCCAACGGTAGAGGATTTCTGAGCTGCCATTCCTCCTCATTACCGTGAAACCGTTAGCTACGCGTTGTTCCACTTTATGCGGAAATTGCAATTTCAGCTGTAGCTTTAAACAAACGGGAAAGTGTTCTGAAACACGGGCTTTTATTGAATTAAATATTAACATAAATACAGGGCTGAATGCAGCACTGGATTATTAATTTTAATATTTAATCCAACAAGAAACCTTATGGTTGTTTTAGGGTGGTTTATTTTCTTTAATCTAATTCATTTCCCGTCAGCGCTGAAATTAAGTTTTCTTAATGAAGGAAGGTGATCAGGAAAGTGTACTCTTGTGGTACAGAATATTAGGGGCTGGTGACTGAGAGCATATAAATAATAAAAAGAGAAAGCAATAGCAGTAACGATACCCCTGTGTTGGCACGGACGAGAATAAAAGGGATATAATTAATAAGATGCACGGCTCAGATGAATAGGAGCCGGGGGAGATGAAAGAAAGCAAGTGACCCTTAAGTGTTTATCATTCAGAGTGAAAACAGCCCAGATGGCTGATTTTGAGGAAGGCGGCTTTAAAGACAAGCTCACCCACCAGGGATGTTGGAGGATGCTCAGCCCAGGTCCGTGTCCCCCGGCCGGTGTGACCGTCCCCAGCGCCGCACCGCGACATTGAAGCAGGGATGTGGGCAGAGACGCGTTTCCCAGCTCCAGAACCGTCCTTTAGGATGATGTTCCTCCTGCCAGCTCAGTCTGGCACGTCGGGTCCAACAATCTCCGTGGGGAGGAGGCTGGGAGCACTGGGTGGTGGCTGCACCCCAGTCCGGCTGCAAGGGACAGGGTGGGACAGGCCGCACGTCTGAGTTTTACCGATGACGTTTTAAACTGAAGGAAGATAGAAAAAGAAAAAATAAGCAATGCTTTGGAAAAATGTGTTTTCCAGCAGCTGCAGCTAGAGTAAATCAGTCTAGCGCTTTTTTATTTACACCAGCTGGGGATCTGGTCCAGGAGCCGGGGAGGAGTCTCCCTTCCCCAAATGGAGCAGCACCCTCGCTTCTGCCTTTTTTTTTAATTCATCCAGGCTTCAGACACACTCTGTTCTCTGCCCTGATAACACAACACCCTGGGGGCAGTTGCATTTCCATTAGACACTTTGCAGTGGGCAGAAAAAAGCCTCCTTTCCTGATCCGCGATCTCTCTCTCGGGCTTTCCTTGGCCTCCTTGGACAATCGCTTCTTCTCAGAGGATCTACGAGGAGGGAGGTGAAGTTCTCGCTTTGGAAAGGTGCTCTGTGATGCGAGCTGGGCGTGCAGAGAGGGGAAGGAAGAGGAGGAAAAGAGGCTGCCAAGGCTGGGGGAGATGGAGCAAGAGAGCTGGTGGCAGGGGACAGCCAGGATTCATTGGGATGCGGAGGCGCCCAAGCGAAGGAGCAGACAGTAGCTGATGCTGAATAGCAACAAGCTTTCCCAGCGCTGGGCAGCTTCCCTGCAACGATTTCCAGGCAGCGCCGTCCATCTGGAACGGGGAGGCTCTTTGGAGACCGTGTCCCTGTGCCTGAACCCTGCCTGCTATCTCCCCCATCTCTGAACGTGTCTCACAACTGCAACCCCCCGGAAAGCCCCGGGGACCCCCCAGAAAGCCCTGGGGACCCCCCCAGCATCCAGCACCCACAGATGTTGGCAGAGGGGAGAGGGAGAAGCTGTGCACGGGCTCAGCAGGCAGGGAGAGGGAAGATGCCCCATCCATGCCAACACATCCTTATGTTTCATTGTTTAAGCTCTTAAGCTCCTGTTTGAACAGAGCTGTGAAACACCGAACTGATTAAAAAACAAAAAAAAAAGTCCTCCTTAATCTAGAGAAGAGGATGAACGTTTCACCCAGCCATGTCTTTGCTTTCTCTATGAACTCTGCCATGTCCCAGGGTGACGGGAAGGGCACCAACCCCTTTCCCACAGCCAAAGCTGGGTCCTGCCAGGTCCCACAAGCCTCCTGCACCGTGCCGATTGCTAAAAGGGCAGAAAAGGCAGGAAAAGACGTGTCCGTACTACTGCTTCTTGCTAGAGAAGGGCCTGGTGCATGATCCTCCGATGATATTGTAGCCTCCAGATTAATACCTGTCACTACAAGAGCCAGCAAAACACGGTGACCTCCAACATCTGCCTGTTGGGGGGCTGGAGATGAAAGAGCGCCAGTACAAAGGCAGCAAAGTCTGCCTTGGAAACACTGACGTGATGATTATTGCTATTGCTGATAATCACACATAATGACGGCACAGGAGAGCACCGTGGCCATAGGGAATCGATTTATCACCAGCCCCTCCCGGTCCGACAGAAAGCAGCAAAGAGGTGAGACAACGATGAGCGTGTCAGCATCTCGGTCACAAACTGGGCACCTGCCTCGATGACGGGGTCTCTTGGCCCACTACTGGATCCCACATTTTGGAGAAAATTAACATAGTTGTGGGCTGCTGTGGCCGTATGTATTTATAAAGTTTCAATTTTTAATTTTCATGCACACACCATTGCGGCTCTGCTCCCCAGGAACAAGCGCCAGGAGCAGAGGAAACGGCCTCAAGTTGCACCAGGGGAGGTTGAGGTTGGATCTGGGAACAATTTCTTCCCCAAAGGGCTGTGGGGCATTGGAACAGGCTGCCCAGGGCAGTGCTGCAGTCACCATCCCTGGAGGGGTTGGACAGACGGACATGAGGTTCTCAGGACATGGGGCAGTGCCAGGGCTGGGGAACGGTTGGACTCGATGATCTTGAGCGTCTTTTCCAACCAAAATGATTCTGTGATTCTATGCCACGGTGCACAACCAAGCCCTGGGGTGATGTGGAACAGCTCATGCCCACGCTGGCCCAAACCAACCCTGTGCTTCTCTGCTCTCCTGGCACAGAAAGGTGTGAAAAATACAGCAATATCACAGGGGGAAAACCAGGTCTGTGCAAGGGAGGACGGCTGGAGGAAGGATGGCTGGCACTGCAGCTGCTGAGAGCTGGAGCAAGCCTGGGAAGCAATAGGGATCCAATTTTACATGGCAGGATGGGCTGGCCCTGGACTGAGCATCACGAACCACTTAGCACTATAGAAAAAACTCTCATATAAAAGTGGAACCATCTCCCCCACAAAGCCAGGACACCCGAGCTGCTGGTGCACAAGGGGCTGGTACAAGAGCAGCGTCTGTGCCTGGGAAACAACAGAGCTGGGACAATAAAACCCGCCCAAGTTTGTCACCAGGTTAGCCCAGATGTGAGCTCCGTGCAAACCCAGCGACTCACCTGGAGGTACCTGCGAGCTCCCCACCACTGTTGTTCAGCACAGGCAACCCATAAGGATGAATCTGTGACCAACTGCACCTCGACAGACCCCAGGCAACCTCGTGGAGCAGAGGGAACCTGCAAAACAACAAGTAGGTACGAGCAGATGAGGGATGGTCAGAGATTTTGTTTGTTTGTTTTACAACCATTATTTGGTTTGCACCTGGTTACATGTGCTTATAAAACATGATTTTCAGCAGCAATTAAACTCTATTTTTTTCTAGGCAGAATTAAAAAAAAAAAGTGACAAGCAGGCTTCGCTTGAGAAGGTAATTCCCTGTCCCTTACGAGCCTTTTTTTGTTGTGATCTAGCAGTGACACGGACAGGACTGCTGCTTGGAAAGGAACATCACCATGATCACACTTCCTACTCTGCAGTAACAGGGAGAGAAAAAAAGGTAGCAGGGAACAGCAAATACTGGTAACCTGATGATGCCACAGAGATTTCTTGCAGGGTGAGGTGTACAAACCATCACTAATCGTGATTGCTGGAGGGCTCTGGCAAGGATTTCCCAGAGCATCCCTCGGCGCACGGGCTGTCGGGATGCAGCAGAGGAACGAATCCCACTGACCGAGACATCTCCCAGTAACAGCTGTAGCTGCCCCAGCCTGTGTGCTATGGACACAGGCCACCACCGAGGCCACCTGTCACACAGGAGTCACGGTGTGACAGAGGACATCACACCGCAGAGATGAGGGAGGGAACCGACGCTGGACGCTCAGGCGAGGATGGACAGACAAAAAATAAATGCCACCTTCGTGCACGTGTTTACTTATCCACATATTACCCTCCTCATACACATTTTAGTTACATCATCGGAGCCACGAAGATGATGAAGGGAGTGGAGCATCTTCCTTATGAGGCTGATGGAGCTGGGGCTCTNGTGCAAACTGGAACACAGGAGGTTCCACTTAAAGATGAGAAGAAACTTCTTCCTGGTGAGGGTGGCAGAGCCTGGCCCAGGCTGCCCAGGGAGGTTGTGGAGTCTCCTTCTGTGCAGCCATTCAAACCCGCCTGGACACCTTCTGTGTAACCTCAGCTGGGTGTTCCTGCTCCGGGGGATTGCACTGGATGAGCTTTCCAGGTCCCTTCCAGTCCCTGACATTCTGGGATTCTGTAATCAGGAGCTTCCTGCTGGGTATGTCTTTACCCTTATTTTCTTACGGGCTCTCTACCCATCATCCCTGTTTGCAGCTATTTCTTGTCCCGCTCTTCCCTGTCCCATTTCCCAGGGAATCGCATACCCAGGAGGGAGCAACCCCACAGCCCACGTCTGCTCGGAAGAACGCAACGTGAAGAGGGCTCAGCCCCACGCACACAGCACTACGGCCGGCTTCAGCCCCGCGGCTCCCTCCGGATCGACGGGCTGCCCGAGCCGCACGTCTCCTCCATCAGCATCCTTCGTTAGCAGGGCTGGGAAGGAGCCGCTCGGCTGGGGCCGGGCTGGCGCTGCCCGCCCCAGGGCACTGTCAGGGCTGAGCTGTCAGAGCACGCATCGCAAACGCACAGCGCTAACGAGGAGGCAGCGGGAACCGTCAGGATCCTCATCTTCCTCGCAGCTTTTAGCAGACAGTAAACGCGAGTCGTGTCGTGCCCGGGCAGAGCAGCAGGTGTGCAGGGGGGTGAGGAGATGCCTCCTCCGGACCCAGCTCCGCGCAGCAGCCCTGGAGGAGCGGGATGCAGCCCCTGCGGGCTCCCGGGTGAGGCATGGCTGAAAAACACCTTAAACCTGCTTTTCTGCATCCTCACCCCTTCCCGCCCCTCCAGCTGCTGGGAGGATCTTACTGATGCTGACAAACATCCCCAGGGTGGGTGCCAGAGGATGGACCAGACTCGAGGGAGCAGCAGGTCGAGGGAGGTTGGAGGTTGTTCCTCCCCCTTTATTCCACCCTAGTGAGGCCCCATCTCAAGTTCTGTGTCCAGCTCTGGGCTCCCCAGTTCAAGAAGGACAAGGAATTACTGCAGAGAGTCCAGGGGAGGGACACAAAGATGCTGAGGGGTCTGGAGCATCTTTGTGATGNTGTGTGCTGGGAGGTGCCAGAGCCTGGCCCAGGCTGCCCAGAGCGGGTGTGGAGTCTCCTTCTCTGAGCCATTCAAACCCGCCTGGGATCCTGTGTGATCTGCTCTGTGACCCTGTGAGCAGGGCGGTTGCACTGGGGGATCTACAGAGGGCCTGAAACCCAACCAGCCTGGGACGCTGGGATTCTCAAGTCCATGCTGTTGCCCACCATCCCAACCGCTGGGATGCTCCGATAAACCCCAGCCCTCTCCAGACACGCACGCTTCCCCAGGATGAACCTCCTCTGCTCCAGAAAGCTGGTATTATAATTATTACAATAATTATAATTATATATATAACACCAAGCGTTCCCAGCCCAACACTTCATTCTCGTCTTCCTTCAACTCACCTAAATGAGGGATAGGCTCGGAAAACTGAGTGCGACAAGCAGGCTCCAGCCTGCTATAATATAATACATGCAACAGTCTGCCAACAGCACGCACAGGGCCGCTCTTTTCTTTGCACATATCGTAAGGGTGGAAGCTGCCGAGCTGTTTTTTCAAGCATTTGCACAAGTAGGAAGCTCCAGCCAAAGAGGTTTGCCCCTAAAATACCCACGCAGTTCTAGGACACCCCTTTCTTTCCTTTCTCTGTTAGTGAGGCTGCAGAGATGCCATTGACCACGAGAGGACACCATCCCACCTCCGACTTCCTCGGCGCTCAACGCCTGGGTAAAAATATCCATAATAATATTACAGGGACCGACTGGAACACACACGTCGGGAGAGGAGAGCAAGAAAGAAACAATATGTTTATCACCCTGCTATATCCAGCCGGAACACTTCCCTGCCATTTATTTATGCAGCAAGTAGCCCTTTAAATATACAAATCCCAGGAACATTAGGCTGTAATGGGCAGAGCAGGGATTAGTCTGAATATACTTCATTTGGTGATTTGCGAGTGCCTGCGTGTGAGAGGGTACGTATGTGTGTGTGTTGCTTGACTTTAAAATGGAATAAACCACATTTAGCAGCTAGGTAGCTATGGAAACATAACCAAAATTGTTCTACCACCTTTCTGCTGCACTGCTTCCTGCAGCCCTGCAAATACTGTCAAGGGAGGGCTGAATATTGTTTCTTATAAATAATAGAATGTAAAGAGCTACAGAAAGAGTCACTGAATTAGGATCTTGAAGTGGGCACGGCTCAGGAAAAAATTGCCCAGTAGCTGTAATATTAGTTTCTGATTACTTCGCAATGATAAGGGACTTAAATTTTATTCTTTTGTCCATATTTTTTGCAATTTACAGAAAGATGCAGACTGAGGAAATACATGTATTTTGATGCATGTGCTTATAGGGATGTAAGTATGTGTGCATACGTATATAAATATATATGCACAAACACACTCCAAACAGCCTATGCACCAATGCAAACATATCAACAGCATTTTGGCCTTTCAAAAGCCCAGGGCTTTGCCTGCTCCCCAGCTCTTTCTGCACATCCCAGCTCCTCTCCTGACCCACAGATTTACCAGCCATCCTGCCCCTCTTGGTGAGATATTTAGAGGCTGAGAAGCTTGGTGTTATATATATGTGTATATATATGATCTTAAAGAGACTTTAAAACTGGGAATTAAATTCTGGCCCACCGGACTCAACCAGGAAACGCTGAGTTGTTTTCACTGGGGAGATTTTCCAGGGCTGAGTCCATCTAAAGTCTTTTAGGGCTGAGGTTTGTCAGCAGGTGACAGCGCGATGCACAAACAGCACCTTCCTGCTACTTGGTTTGGAACCCTCCTGAGCAGGAGCGGTGATGGGAAGGGCCAGGACAAGGGACAACGTGGGGCTTGCAGGGGTCCCGTCAGGTGTGTCACTTCTAGTGCTCCCCCACTGATGTGTTTTTGGGGTCTCTACCCAGCATCAGCCCCGGCCAGAGCAGAGGTCCAGCCAGCTCCACGTCCACCTCCTCCAAGCCACCCACGGCTTTTCTTCCTCTCGTTTGACTCGTCGTTGGTTCACAACAGCATTTCTACTGCTATCCCAAGGCAACTATGTTTTTGACAGCCTTTTTGGAGGACTCAGAAAAGCAGCTCAGTGCCCAAAATGTACTGAGCTTACGCAAATACTTCTCCATGCCCAGACCATGAGCAATCAACCCTCTCCTCTCCATCTTGGGGCACGGGCACACTTGCCTTCTGTCCCTCGTTTCCCCTCAAGCCTGGCAAAGACACATCTCACCCTGCTCTCGCATTGGGGGTCTGGTCTGTCGGATAACAGCTCCCGAACAAACCAGCTCCTCACCCACCAGACTGCTCTCCAGCAACACACGGGCTTCAGACCCCACTGCAGCACGAGGGCAGAAGCTTCTCCTACGTTTGCACCACCAAAGCCTCCAGTCTGATCCACCCAGCACACACTGCATAGGAACCTTTAAGAGGACCAAGACTTGGACTACAAGGGAACTTGCTTTGGGCTTCCCCGGGTTTCAAAGAGCTCAGGAAGGTTCAGGAAGGACATCACCCCTCAGCAGGGCTGCCAGACCTGCAGTCAGGGCTCTTAACATCAGAAAACAGTCTGGGTTAAAGGGATGTTCCCAGCTCCCCCAGTGCCCCCCCTGCCATGACAGGGACATCTTCACCAGCTCAGGTTGCTCAGAGCCCCGTCCAGCCTGGCCTGGGATGTCTCCAGGGATGGTTCAGCCACCACCTCTCTGGGAACCTGGGCCAGGCTCTCACCACCCTCAGGCCCAACAATTCCTTCCTCATGTCCAGCCTGAACCTCCCCTCTTACAGTTTACAACCAACACTCCTTGTCTTCTTCAAGGGAGCCCAAGGAGGTGGATGCTGAAGGACGTATCTACTGTGTTTTAGGGTCTGCAGCAAGATTTACATCTGCAGGCATTAGCCCGTCTACATGTCAGGTGTTCGAAATATTTCATCTAGAGTCCCACTACAATCTGTGGAGAGGAGTCAAGCGCTCTGGATGCTGACTGAGCTCTCCTTAGACAGGATGAATGATCCTACGAGTCCTGCCTTTCTCCGCTGACCCCAGGAGAAGCCAGGCCAACCAACTCAGCACACAAACCAGTACTGAAGAGCGGCTGTCGGGAGAGAATCCCACAACCTATAGAAATTGCCAAAAAAAAGGCGTGAAACAACCCTAAGGAGCCACTTTCATGCTGGAGAACTTGGCTCCCACCAGGGCCTCTGAGCAGAGGCGACTTCTGCCAGGGAGGATGGAGAAGGGGTGATGAAGCAAACAGCTCTGGCAAGCTCCAAGGTTGGGAGCACGTCCCTCTCCAGCCCAACATCTTGTTGCTTTAACAATCAGAAGGATGGAAAAACAATCCCCTTTACTGTCTATTGTTAAAGTTTACTGTCTAATGTCTTTAATAAACAGTCAAGTTTTTCCTCCGATCATTAAATCAGCAGTAAAGCAGGCTGGAGGCTGGTTTATGAGATTCTATCTGCATTGCCAACATACAAATGTGAGGCCTTGGCAGCTGCCAGCAGCTACTCCCAGTTCCGTGGCTCCCTGCCCGCCTCGAGGGCTGGATCCATGACTGGTTTGGAAGAGGTACAGCTCATCCTGCTCACGGGACATGGGCAGTGAGACCTCCCAGGGGCTCTGCTCACCCAGCCCTCCACTGACCTTCACATCCCTGGAAATGCCGTAGAGCAGACGGGATGTTCTGCCCCCAAGAAAAATTAGGAAATCCTCCTCGAGATGGCAAATGGGGCACGTCTTCTCAGAACGGTTTAGGACGAGCAAGCTGAGCGGCGCTGTTTACTCCTGCGCCTTTGGTAATTGAATAGTGGAGCTTAAATGGCACCAGTTGACCACGTTTGGTGGTCAGAGGCATATGCACAACCAGCCCATGGCTCCTGTTGTACCCACAGTATCACAGAGCCCAGGGGTTTATCTGGCTGATTTACTGGATGGGAACGAAACCAGCTACAGATATGGGCTTAAAAATAGAAATAATTAAAACCATGGGTTTGGGGGTGAGAGGGATGGGGCACATTGTCACGTAGCTGGGTGCAACCCTGCAGCAGCCGCTTCTGGCTCCGTGCTCGGCAGCACCGAAGCTGGGACACGGCTCAGTGGGCTTCAGCGCCACGCAATTAAGACAAGCCTAAGGAAACTTAATCCCTTTGTTAACTCTGGGATGATTCATGTTTGCTTGAAAGCATTAACACCCTTTAATCTTTGTTTTTCCAGGAATCCCCAGCCTGCAGCCCGAGCAGCTGCGGGCCGGGCGGACCCGAGCGCGAGCAGACCCGGTGGTCCATCACACACGCTCCATGCAGGATGAACTTCTAAACACCTTCCAAAAAGCTTCTCTGCCACTTTTACTCTGAAAGCAATCACGATCACCCTACCACCCATCCCCAAAGTGATTTTTAATAGCTCACAGTTGTTGCATCAGCTTTGATGACTCGCAGAGAGGTTTTATCTCCTCGGGGGTGGCTCTGGCGGCAATAGATCCCAGGTTTCCTGCTCACCATCGTTTGTGCGCTGTTCCAACCGTTTGTCCAGTCATAAAATTATTAGCACATTATCCCTGGGCAACGGCTTGTAATTTTCTCTTTTTATTACTCAATAAACAGTTTGGAAGCCAACCCCCCAGAGTGAGAATAGCAACTAACTTACTACTTACACATACATAACCCGTGCCGCAAAGAGACATGGGGCGAGAACACTGAAAAGCCACCAAGAAAATAAAGGTGAAGACTATTTTTTAACTTTTTTTTGGTAACGAAAGGGAAAGAGACAAAGATTTGAGGAGTCCTGCAGATTGCTGGATAAGATTTCCAGCAGCACAGGCCCCCTTTTTCCATACCTTGGTCCCAGATGTTGATGCTCCCAAAGCGGACACGTCTGTCTAGAGAGCCCTGGGAAAGAAAAATACAGGGGTGAGCCGAAACAGGATAGCTACAGTCATTCCAGCTATATTATAGCGATATATTCCCTGCTTATAGCTAGGAGAAGGGGCTTTGATGGGGGAAGGAGATTGTTCTAAATGAAAGAGAAATGCAGTTTACAGAGAGTGAAAGCTAGTCCTAAATCTAAGCCTAATTGAATTATAAATAGCCTGGATGCTTTCTCTCCATTCACAAGCTTGTTAAACTTCCAAATGTGTGTATATATAATCTCACGTTTTCTAAACATTTCTATTCAACTTTCCATTTCGACGTGACATTTTCTATTTCAAAGCTGACCTATTTTGAGGAGCAAGAAAATTAGCTGAATTCCCCCAAAACAAAACGCTTCACTCTGTGTTGAATAAAATATCATGAGTTGTTGGTTTGTTTTTTTTTAATTTCTCCAAAGAAGTGTACTCCTCACTGGGAGCTACCGAAATGGATTTTATTTATTCTTTTGAAGTCCAGTTCAGCCATGGAACAGAAAAAACAAAAAAACCCAAAAAAACAACAGCCCTCTACACAATTTGCACAGCAACAATTTCCAGCGCACTTTCACATTTCAAATTAAGCTACCTAATCTATCCCATGGATTTGGGATATAGCAATTTGAAGTGTAACTAGGGATTGATAAATTGAGTAACAGGTTTTGTCTGTAACAAAGGTTTCCTGGGGCAATATCTCCCGCAAAAGAACTGACTGTAGCCTGCTCTGTCCTATTGGACACAGATTTCTCTTGATACCCATCACTGCAGTTCGTTGGCAGCTCTGGAAATAAAGGTGAGCGGAGATTTTGTATTGCATGCCCGTCTGGCAGGCTAATCTCTGGATGAATTCGCTCACAGTCAAGCTGCAGCTTTCAGGAGTCATTCTTCAAATATTTTCAACACTTCCCCTGGCAGTATTTGATTAAAGAGGTTTTTAATCAACACAAGATACCTTACAATGCAGCTGCCATTGGCGTGAGAGGAAATACAAATCTCACGACGGTCCTGAGAGTCGAAGATATATATTGGAGCACCCGTGCAAGACTGCATGTTTCAAGTTTGTTGTTCTTGAAGAGGCTTGTTAATAAGCATGACTTACTCTTTGCGAACAGAAGCAATGGTTTTGGTACAGGAGAGATGGTCCTCGGTGGAGCTGGGAGAAGTGCCTCGCTGGTCTGGGCACAATGACAGGGCAGGAGGTTTTCTTTCTGATGCAGTTCTTTTTTTGAGCTAGACCAATGCTGTTCTCCTACTGCAACGACATTGGGCTGGAGAGAATAAAATATTTTTTTAAGAAAAGTCCATTTGGATTACTATTTGCACATCTCAGAGCCTTCGCTCCAGGCTGCCTGCAGGCTGTTGGACAACTCTGCACCATTACCAGGTTTCCTTGGCAATGCCTACAAGATTTTCTTTCTAAAGCCGGACCTTGGAGCACAGATCTCCTCTGCAAACCCATCCTCATTTGAAGCTACAGTCCCCAGAATACGCGATGGAGTGAGGTCTGTGCCGTGCTCTGAGAGCCCGGCGCAGAGCTCAACTTTCCCCAACTTTTGACAAAAGGTTGTGTTGGGATTGCTCGGCGCAATCAGCGCACGAGCTGTTAACGTGGAGCTCCTGATTGCTGGCAGCAATCACGGGGTCTGACAACACAGCGGGGTTCAAAGGAAGATCAGCCACTCGCTCGAGGTAACAAGGACATCTTAAAATGAGCAGCTATTGAATTGGGATTGGGATCTAATTTATCCCAAGGGAAGGTTATTTGTTAACTGCCTCTTGAAGAGTTTCTGATAGAGCTGAAGGAAAGGTGACAATTCCTCTTCACAACAACCCCCAAGGATTATTCGTCCTCCTCTGGAATGAAAACTAAAGCTTCTTGATGGAGAGGGACGGGGTCTGCAGACAGCACAGATGCTTTGTGTTCAAATCCCTATTCCCTGAGCAAGACAAAGGTTCTCCAGCCCCAGAGAGCAGGGATGGCCCAGGGTATTATCCCCCAGTTTGCCACCACTCCAGATGGGCACCAGCCCCTCAGGGTGTGTAAAAGGCATCGAGACAAGGCTCTTAAGTACATGGGTTAGTGGTAGAGTTAGGTTATGGTTGGACTCGATGATCTGGGGGTCTCTTCCAACCAAAATGATTCTGTGATTCTATGCCGTATCTGCAGCTACTGCACAGACGCTCTGTACTTGCCACTGGTACCAACCACCGCAGTTAGGTGTCAGCATTCCTGCCCCAAAATGTCTTCAACCAAACAGTGGGCATTTGAGAAAGAAAATCCTCTTATTCAGGCAAAGATGCTTCTTCTACCTCCACTACCACTCAAACCATTTGATTTGATAGGCAGCTGTATCACTGATGACTTGCTAGACCCTCAGTTGGCCAATTCCCAACGCCAGAAACGTCACAAATACATCAGTCCTTACTTCATTCCCTTAAATTCCTTGCAATATTTCCCAGTCCTTCTCGTAATATCCCTGTGAGACCACCAGCCTGAGACACCCCTGGGCCCTGCTCACCTTCAGGTGCTTGAACCGACACAGGGCATTTCCACCATTTCACTCGTGTTGAGAAGAGCTGTCGAGAGGCCTGAAGATGTGGTCAAGTTGGTCAAATGCAATAAGTCACCTGAAAGATCAAGGACATGAGGCTGAGATGTTCACGTTCGATTTGAACAGCCAGCTCTGGGTGGCTGCAACAAGTCAGAAGTCTGTGATGGAGAAGCAGTTATTTCCTCCTAGAAGTCCGGTGGGTCACACTCCTCAGCCAAACCACCAGCCCAGGCAGAGCTGAACATCCGTTTTAATTTGTCTCCGTCCCATAGGGCATTTGGGGACAGTTTAACCCCTTAAAACCCGCGGGGAGTGGAGCCCAGCTGAAGAAAAAGGAGGATGGATGTGGGCAGCACATCCCAGCATCACCACCACAGGCACCCAGCCCCAGGGCTCCGCTCCAGAGACAGCGACCGACTCCAAACGCCAGCAAAGATAAAAATGAAGCTCAGACAGAGCAGTAAAATAAATCACTGACAGAGTCTCAAAAAGAGACAAATGAAGTTGAAACTCGTTCTTGTTTATTTTAATGTTTGGAATGTTTTTCAGGTGATTTATGCCCCCGCTTCAATGTGCTTCTCTCTCTTTGTCTCTCTCTCTCCCCTCCCCTTTTTTTTTTTAAGAACAGAAAAAAAATATTTGGGAGTTAATTGGATTTCCAGGCTTCACAGCCAGACACTGTAATTGATCTCTGAAGAGATGGATTTGTCGGTCAGCTGGGCATGAATTTGACAACAGGAGAGGAAAGGGAAGACGAATTGCCCCTTGCACACGGAACAGAAGTGGGTCACAAGGGAGGGGGTCACGCTGGCAGGACCAGTGTCCCAAGCAAAGTCCCCCGTTTGTCCTGACCTTGTCCCAGATTTCCAAATTAAACAGCACTTGGGCCCTTTCAAGTAAGACAGCCAGGAGATCTGAGCTGATGGGGATAATCCCCTCGTCTAGAGCTCCGTCTCAGAGGAAATTTTTTGGCTTCTCTTTTGTCCCAGGGTTTTGAAGCTACACATAGAAAAATGCCTGTTTGCCTTTCATCCACGACATGAGATGCTCCTTGTCTTCCCACTCCTTGTTCCTTCCTCAAATGGGTGTTATCTCCAAACCATGGATGCCCCAAGCAAGACCCCCTGTGACTGCAGCTCCTGCCACCCCTCACATCCCCCTGCTCCTCTTCCCAGCCCAACCCTCACCCAAAACCCCACATCACTCACCTCTGCTCTCCCCAGAACACAGGTGCCATCCCAAACCTCCTCGAGTACCTGGTTGCAGCAAACTGGTTCACACTGTGAGGTGAGGAAGAGGCGTTGAGTTGTGGGGTACAACGATCATAGAATCATCAAACGGTTTGTGTTGAAGGGACCTTCCCAGCTCCCCCAGTGCCCCCCCTGCCATGACAGGGACATCTTCAGCAGCTCAGGTTGCTCAGAGCCCCGTCCAGCCTGGCCTGGGATGTCTCCAGGGATGGTTCATTCACCACCTCTCTGGGAACCTGGGCCAGGCTCTCACCACCCTCAGGGACAACAATTTCTTCCTCATGTCTGGCCTGAATCTCCCTCCTTTAGTTTAAAACCATCACCGCTTGTTCTATCACAACAGGCCCTGCTAAAAGTCATCACCATCTTTCTTATTGGCCCCTTTTTAAGCCTGGAAAGACCACAATAAGGCCTCCCTGGATCCTTCTCTTCTGCAGGATCCACCAACTGCCCACACCCACATCTCCCACTTCACCCAACCAGTTTCTAAGAGTCCCCACCAAGCCCAGCTCTGCCTATCAGGGTCAGCAGCACAACAAACCTCGGCCATGCAACAGAGGTTTCTCCTCTGTTGTAAACAGCAGATAAACTTACACTCTGGTCCCAGCTCAGCTGCTGCAAGGGGCCTGATCCTGCTGCTCTGCCCAGAGCTATGCTGGAGGATGCTGTGCCTGAAGGTACCTGAGTAAAACCCACCACGGTCCCTGCTCCGCTGCCCATCTCCGCAGCAGATGGCGAGCAGCCGTTCCCGACAGACCGCAGCATCCGTGGGGAATCCAGAGCTCTCCAGGTAAGCCCGTGTGGGAATTTGGTGCAAAACAAGCAGAGGAGCACATTTCCAGCAGTCATCACTGCAGTTTAGCATCATCCACCTCCAGATGGATGAGAAAGGCATTTCTGGGAGTGTGCCGACACAAACAGCCCAGCCAGAGCATCCTTCCCCCATGGCAGAGGGGTCCCCATCCCTGCATCTCTGCACACGCAAACCCCAAGACCTTGGTTATCCAGGAGAGAGGAACATCCCAGGGAAAAAACCCTCTGCAAAATTCTCTTCAGCACAAGAGTCTCCTTGGCTTATTTCACTTTTTACTGCACATTTATTTGAAATACATTCCAGTAGTAGGGCTTGCGAGGAGCCAGGAAAAATCAACGCCCTTTCCGAGACACATCCCCTACATTCGCCTTGCGCGTAACCCAACGGAAAGCATCACGTTCCCATGCACCTGCGAACCTACCCGGGAGATAAGGAATTCTTATCCTTTCATGTGCTAGAGGCCTGTCTGAAAATCCAAGCACAGCCCGCCATGCCGTGCTGACGTTTCGCTGCTCCGAAGCGACCCTGCAATAATTGACCCGGCGTTTCTGCACTGCCACCGCCGCCCCGGCACGGCCCTGCAGGAGGAAACACGGGGTTTGCACAATGCGCGATTAAACTCTGGAGCTGACTTTCACAGGAAGCCGCCGCCGCCAAGAATTTGTGACATTTCGGAGAGGAAGCAGGCGTGGACACGGATAACAAGAATAGCCAGAGTTACAACAGCTAAATACCAACATCTCTGCTGAAAGTGGCATTAATATTGCAGGCAAACTCCAGCAATTGGAGGCGATGAGCAGATTTAACACGGGGCAGGTTTGCTTTCTTCACCTCCCATCGCAATATCTGCTCCTGGCCACCCCTCGGAGAGGATATGGAGTTAGGTGGATCCCGTCTTATTCTTGCAATTCCCCTCTTCTAGTTTGTTTTTTGTTTTGTTTTCCTACATCAAAATCACTATCCAGTCTTATTTTGCCATTGTTTGCACTGGATATAAAATCCTGTAACAGGAGATTTCTGGAATTGCGAAGCAAGCTTACAGGCGGGAACGCCGCTGCGTGCAGGTGTAAGATATCACTCACTCCCGAGCGCTACAGCTACTGCAGACTGTGACAAGGAAGCAGCTCGCAAATGGTCATGCGAAGGAAAACATCTGTTACGAACTAGCAGGTACACAGATCATCTGCAAATTGCACAGCTTGTGCCTGATTTTCCCTTGCTTTGTTTAGCGACTCGCAGCGCCGCGACGCGGGAGGCAGCTGCTGGCAGAAGGGACCTCCGCGGCGCCGAGCTGGAGGTGATGGAGGCGAGGCAGAGCCAGGCACAGCATCCCCGACCCTGCAGATGACATTATTAAACTCGGGACCACTCCAGAAAGCCGGGTTATACTTTACAGCCCCTTCCCCTGCTCTGTCTCACCACCCCGCACCAGCTCCTCGGGCTCAGAGTCGCTGTTCGCCTCCACCTCGCACACAAAAGATTTCCTGATCTGGGCCAGACCTTTGCATCTGCTTTGTGTTACGGGGCTGAGCGCAGGAAACAGGAGGATTCTGTTTCCATCAGACAGGATCTCTGGTTGATCTCCAGCCAGCCTCGGGACTCAATCGCAGTTCCCAACACCGTGTGCTGTGGATGGAGAGGAGGATCCTCCTGCACCTCTCCTCATAACCCGCTCTCAGTGTTCCCACCTGTGTAAAAGGACTCAAACATCTCAGGTACAGAACATGACGCTGGCTGTGTCCAAAATAGGCCTGCTCAGCATCCAGGTCTCTGGAGTCACAGAATCATAGAATCACAGGATGGTTTGGGTTGAAGGGACGTTCCCAGCTCCCCCAGTGCCCCCCCTGCCATGACAGGGACATCTTCACCAGCTCAGGTTGCTCAGAGCCCCGTCCAGCCTGGCCTGGGATGTCTCCAGGGATGGTTCAGCCACCACCTCTCTGGGAACCTGGGCCAGGCTCTCACCACCCTCAGGGCCAACAATCTCCCTTTATCCAGCCTGAGTCTCCCTCTTTTAGTTTAAAACCACCACCCCTCGTCCTATCACAACAGGCCCTGCTAAAAAGTCTGTCCACATCTTTGTCACGGGCCCCTTTTAAGTACAAAAAGTTTGCAATAAGGTCTCCGAGGCTGCAATAAGATCTCCTGCACATTGCAGAAGCCCCACATGCACACTGGGGCTTCATAAGCAGCTTCATGTGGGCAAATGGTCACTGTGCAGAGCCTGGTGAGACCGCACGTGAGATGCTGTGTGATCCTTGTCACCCAAAACTGGGGTCAAGGATGGGGAGCCCAGGCTGGCGCTGGCTCAGAGAAAGGCTATTCGGACCAGCAGAGCAAAGCTGCTTTTTTACAAGAGCCAGCTGCCAGCAGAGCCTGACTTGTTAGTCTAAGAAAATGAAGGTGGAGAGGTGACAAAATTGTTCTCCCAGGAGGTTTAACATGACGGAAGAGAAAGTGCTATTTAAGGTGAAAGACAACTTCAGCAAAAGGTCAGAAACCACCCATGAATAAATTTAGGTAGGTAAACAGAATACAGCTTCTCGCTGTCCAAACAGGGGAAAAGACAGTGCAATATGAAGGGGTTTTTTTTGTAGAGCCTAGATGGATGAGATGCTTCATCAGCTGCAGAAAGTAGCAGAGAGAGGGACTTGAAGTCTGGGAGGTCCCATCCCAACCCTGGTTCTGTTTGATGCCAGAGAGGCAAGATGTGCTGGAAGAGACAGCACAGCCAAGTGATTTAATTGGAAAAAAACACAACAAGTTTGAGGTTTGGGTCTGACACAGAGCAGTAAAACCAAGGGAAACGCGAATCAAAAGACCATGATAATGCACAGAAAACCAGGCACTGAAGAGAGGCAGAAACCCTGCCGAAAAACCAGCCCTGGCTGTCCTGGAGCAGCCCACGCGGAAATCCATACCGAAAATCATTAAACAATTACAACCTCCATCGGAAGGAGATCGTCCTTTGAAGATATTTCCCCAGAAACCTTTGTTTGCAGCTTTCAAATAACCCCCTGCCTCATCAGAATAATTGCCAGGAGTAAACGCTTTGTAGATCAGCAAGCATTAAAGAGGAGGAGAGGAAAGCAAAACGAGCCCGTGCGACCCTGCGAGCTCCAAATACCAAATACCACCATACCAAGTGCCCTATGGAGATGTCACCGGCCGAGCATCAACCTTCACAACCCCGGTGACCTCCAAGGAAACGGGCTGTTTCCAGCTCAAAAAAGGGGTTTATTTTCTTCTTTCATAAAATAATCACTCCGTGCCAGCTCAGCAGTTTGCCAAAGGAAACAATCCGCCTAAAAAAAAATCACCTAGCCAAAAAAAGTAAGGTCTAATACGCTGCCTGGTTTAACACACAATATTATCACTCCCTACAGACAGAAGCTTCTCTTTATGTGGAAGGTGCTTAAGCACCTGACTTCGGTTAGGCCTAAATACCTCTCGAAAATCTGGTCTTTCATGCAGAACCAAGATAATCTTTGAAGACACAGCAACTCAACAGGCTTTGCTCAATCAATCTCACTGTTGTTTTATTCAGCGTAAAAAAAAAGTTCCCAGGGATGACATTTCCCCCAGAACTTGTTAGCCATTTATAACTATCACCTTAATCATTAAAAACAAACAATGAGAAAGGGAAGAAAAAAAAAAAAAGTCATTAAGTTAATCCCCGATCTGGAATCCCAGAAGAGAAAACGAATTAGTTTTCAAGACTGCAAGAATTAGGGGCCAACCTCCCAGATCGTGTAAAAATACGAGGAGAAAGGGTAGGGATGCGCTGCCAGACAACAGCGGAGGCTGCGGGAGGATGGGGCGGGGGGTTCTGCATCGCTTTGAAGCTCTTTGCTATCAATTCTCTCTGGAGCCTGGCAACCACACTGTGATGGAGCTGGATGAGTCATTTCTGAGGACCTGGAGCACCCCTGGGCTTCTGGGGAAGGACACCCCTGTTTCCCAGGGAGCTGCTCTGCCTCGCTCTGTTCCCGGTAAATTTAGCATCCCTCCCACCCACTCGTGTTTCTGACAGCCGAGCGGGCTCCTCGTCCCTGGCCAAACTCCGAAATTAAGGCAGCAAGGCCTGCAGGAAGCACGGGGAGCTTTTATTAGCCCAGCTGACAGAGACAGAAACAAGGACACGTCTTGGATGCAAAGTCTACTCTTGTCTCATGAGACTCCAACCCCACATGCTTGTCAGGTTTAAGTCAATTTTTTTTAATTTTCCTTTTCCCGTTTGGGCTAATAAAGATATTAATGATTCTGCAGAAGCCATAGTTCACCACAATTAGAACCCCACCACCACCAAAACTAAATGATGATGTGAAATGGAGAAAGAAGAGCGCCGGGGCAGGAGGGGGAAGCACCTTCCAGCGTGGAACAGGGGCTGCACCAAAAAGAAACACGGCCAGCAGGTGTAGGGAGGGGATTCTGTCCCTCTGGTGTGACCCCCCTGCAGTGCTGGGACAGCAGCCACAGGGAGGACATGGACCCGTTGGAGCGAGTCCAGAGGAGGCCATGAAAATGCTCAGAGGGCTGCAGCCCCTCTGGTATGGTAAAAAGCTCAGGGAGTTGGGGTTGTCCAGCCTGGAGAAGAGAAGGCCCTGGGGAGACCTTACAGCAGCCTCCAGTAGCTAAAGGGGAGACACAAGAAAGCGGGAGAGGGACTTTTTACAAGGGTATGTAGTGATAAGACAAGGGGTGATGGCTTGAACTAAAATAGGGAAGATTCAGGCTGGATAAAGGGAGANCCAGGTTCCCAGAGAGGTGGTGGATGAAGCATCCCTGGAGACATCCCAGGCCAGGCTGGACGGGGCTCTGAGCAACCTGAGCTGGTGAAGATGTCCCTGTCATGGCAGGGGGGGCACTGGGGAAGCTGGGAACGTCCCTTCACCCCAAACCATCTGTGATGGGCTAAGTTATGACGGCTGGAAGGAGACCACACGCTAACCGCTTGCACGCACGATGCTGGACCTGGATCACGTACCGTGAGGCTTGGAAAATTGAGGCTTTTTTCCCACCTGTCTGAAGGAAGCGTCCTCCTTCACCAGAGCAAAGCGCACACGGCTGAGCGGGTTGGGCAGTGACACCAACCACAGCGCCGACCTCTCCTGGTCCTGGTCCTCCCCACCACCGCACCGGCGATGACCTCCCCACCATCGGGCTCTCCATCACCGGCTCGGGATGCCATGTCCCCTATGTCCCCCACCCAACACAAATCAATGGGGTGTCACCTGGTGGGGCGAGGACGGGAAGGGACCGTCCTCACTGCCACGATGCGAGGGGGCGGTCGCGGGAACACCAGTGGAAAAACCTGGGCTGGGGGGGAAGGGAAACGGGGGCCCTTCACTTTTTCAGGCTGTTAACTGTAATTAGCCTGGTTTCTGAGATGTAATTATCTCGCAATCTCAAAGCAAACACCCCGGAGGAAATTGCACAGTTAAAAGACAGCATGGCATTAAAAATAAATTATGAGAGTCCTGCCCGCTACTGCTGCGGATCTGTCAGCGTTTTCGCTCTAAAAAGCGCCGGTTTGGGGGAGCCGGACTCACCCGGCTGTGACTTTCGCTGCCAAACTGTCTGCCCAGACAGAGCATCGCGCCGCATCCCTCTTACCGCACAGAATTACAAACAATCCCCCCCCCGCCCCGTTTCCCTCCCCATCGGGAGACATTCAGCTTTGTCACAGCCCAATTACAACATCGCCACGCTCTGGGGGTGGGGAGGTTGCTTTGTTTTGGGTTTTTTCCCAGAGGAATTAAGATTCTGCAGGGTATTGAATGCAGGGCAGGAATAAAGCGTGCGAGGTGTTTGGAAACAAGGCAGCTGCTGACAGACCACAATGCTCCTTCCCCTTGTAGAAGGAGCTCCCCAGCCTTCTCTCCGCTGCCCTTTTTGGTGCTGCTTGAGTGATTCCTGTAATTAGGAACTTGTCATTTTGGAGTGTCTTCTCCATTCACTGCTGTGAGACTCCAGCTCAGACTCAGCCCTAAATGCAGCAGAGCTGCGCTGGCTTAGCTCAGCAGAAGAGCCCACCAACCTCACCCCAACATGGCACTCGTCTCCTACAGCAAGTCCCTTCACACGGGCAAAGCTTCGGGTCACAAGGAGCTGGGGGTGACTGCAACAGAGCACGTGCCCCAAACCAAGACATCACACCCAGAGGAACAGCCCCAGAGTGAAGCAACACCTTAACGACTTTAAAAAGCTGTTAAACAACACTGAAGACACCTCCTCAACATCCGCAGAGAGCCAGGATGTGCCACTGTCTCCAAACCATCACGCTCATTACACAAAAGAACAACTTTGTTCCTTCTGCTGTAGCTGAGGTGGGTGAGGGACCCCCAGAAACATGCAGAGCCCCCATAAGAAGCTCTCTTGGCAAGAGTTGATCCAAAAAAAGAGCACCGCTGTGCCTTTTGTCAGAAATACACCTTCACTCAGGAGCTCTGCAAACAGGCTGCTCCGGAGCAGCCCTGTGTTGTGTTCAATTAGCAGATGCTTCTTGAGAACCAGATCCAACCTCCAGCAGCACCAAGCCCCACTTAGTCAAACCCCTAATCCTCCTTCCAGTACGGATCAATCCCACCGTCTCTCCTGTCCCACGTACACAGTCACTCGCAGGAGGCACAGAACAAATCTGGAGAGCCCATTAAAAGCCACTCGACTGGAAAATAGTTTCTGGCCTAATTCTAGCGCTGGGGTCTTAGGGAGAGAAATCTGACAGCAAGAGTGTGTCTGCGGGGAGGAGGAGGCAGAGCTGTTAACTACTTCACCAATCTAATATATAGCACTCTCCAAGAGTAATTAATAATTAATATTCGTAGCCTGCTTAAATCTGTTGACTCTGTAAACCGCAAGCCTCTCACTTAAAGGACTCCAGGCATGCTGAGACAAAGTGAAGAACATCCCCCGTGGAGAGACTCGGCAGAAACACGAACAATGGCAACTTCCGGCTCCTCAGCCCTGGTTTTAATCCCTCTGCTTCTCCTGCCCTCTTCATCTTGGTTAATTAAGCATAATTTCTTAGCAGGATCTCTGAGCAGAGGTGGCCAGCAGGACAGGACCTGGGTCTCTGGTCACTGCAATGTCTTCATGGGAGCAGTAAGGTCCTGGGTTGGCACAGGGCAGTGAAGCCACCAAGTCCAGCCTCGTCCAGATGGTCTGCTCTAGAATGGCAGTTTTATCTCCTTTCAAGCACTTGGGATTACTGGATGGGGCTCTGAGCAACCTGAGCTGGTGAAGATGTCCCTGCTCATAGCAGGGGTTGGACTGGATGAGCTTTGAAGGTCCCTTCCAACCCAAACCATCCTACAACCCTCTGATTATCAACCAAGACCGATTATCAGATTTATACGTAGATGTATCTGATTCAAGAGTTGGGCTTATTGCAGAGATCAATAGGAGCTTTCTGTAGACTGAAATGCATAATTAGAGCATTGCAACTGGTCTTGTAGAAACCTCAAACCTGTCACAGCTCAAACCTTTGCCCTTTTCTGCAACGGCCAAGCAGTAAAGGACATTTTGAGAAGGCTGAAGCTCTGCACGCTTCCCTCAGCAACTGCTGACCATCCTAAAACGATGATAACCTGGCCGCCAGCCCTGCCTTGCTATTCCAGAGCCCAAGCACAGCTCCTGCCTGCTCTTCACCAGCATCCAGACTAACTGCACCAAAGCAGGGGATCACAGATTTGCAAGGTAAAGGCACGGAGTTGGGAGGTTTAAAGTCAACACCACCATCTAGTTCAGCTCTTGGAGATGCAGCATCACAAGCTGTCCGTGTAGACCTGCTCTCTACCTCTTGAGTGACCTCGAGGTACCAGTGAACTAAAATTGCCCAAAAGCAATATAATCAATTCAGCGTAATACCAAGGTCGCTCTCGGAAGACAAGGTTGCTCAGGCCCACACAAACAGGCACTTTTTGGCCACAAAACTGTATTTTGTCTTCACTCCAACCAAATCCTCCTTTCTGTGGTGCGGCCTCTCATCCACTCACCCTTCATTCAAAGCTTTCCTCTTTTCCCCACCTTCCAACATTGTCACTGTCCTAATGAGAGTTTCAGCCACCAAAAGACACCTGATGTCTAGACACCACGCTCATGGTATCTGTGGGATCGGGGTCATACGAGTTAATGTGTATCAGCAATATGTTAAAGCCAAACTCCGAGGCTTGGTAACCCACTGTAGGTTACACACACTGGAAGGTGTGCAGGACAGGTTTCCTTGATGGAAGCCACAACTCCCAAGGAACAAGATCTTCTCTAAACGTCACAAACTAGAAGAACTTGAAGATCTGGACCAACAAGGAGGCACCTTTGTGAATCCAGCCTATGGGATCAGCCAAACTGTCCTAATTTTGTCTCTGGAGCATCATCTTCAGGGACAAGCTGACCTCCAGAGAAATCACGGATCACCTTTTCTTTTGACTTTACTCAAGACTTGAAGGAGACCCTTAATAACTTTCAAATATCACATGCTGCAGTAATTCAATACATTCACAAACTACTAGTTTTGTAGCAGATTTAGGTCATTCATTAGATGTATATATTGCACTTCCAAGTTTAGCAGAACACAAAAAAATCCTTTTTCATTATAAGGAACCTTATTCTATCACTTGTATTACGAGATCTATTTTATCATAGTTACGCTTTAATCTGGCGATACTCTTCTAAGATAGAGGCAACAGCTTAGCTCAGTAAGTCACATTTTATACCTCATTGCCTATGTAAACTCTAAATTCTGTTTAGTTACTTTAATCAGTATTCAACAAATACAATCCCATTGAAATTTGGTTGTTTTTTTTTTCTTTCCGAAGTGTAATGGAAAAAGGCCTGCTCGCCAGCATTCAGATGTGAGCACGCCTAGAAATACCTAATATCAGGAAACAATTATACATCTTCCCTTGAATTCGTAATTTGCATTTAGAAAGACGGAAAATACGCCCATAAATAATTTTTCGCTAGCTTCCTGTAAAAAAAAAACAAGGACAATCGATGTGATTCTGTAGTTAAAAAGTACCAAGGACATGGTTGTCCTGCAAAGATCTAAGTAGGTTTTAAACACTGAGAAACCAAACCCTGCGAGAATAAATCACGGGATGATGTGGTAATTTTTGCACTGCGGTGCGAAAGATGGGTATTTTGGGGAAAAAAACAACCAAACAAACCAACCTTGCCTTTAATTGCTTGTGTGTTTGTGCATATTTACACTCAAAGTCAGTAAGACCTTCCCTCTGGAGTCTTATAGTGAGACAGACACTTAATAGCTCTGGTTCTCCCAAGATTTCAAAAACTGAAGGAAAAATTAAGAAATACTTTTCTTATTTCATTTTCACTGAAGTGAGAAAAAATAATTGTTTAGGTTTGAATGAAACCTATTGCTCAACTTAAACACCATGTGTCATTTGGTCACCAAGCGTCTATAAACAGCTTGGTAGGATTTCAAGAAAAACGTATGTGGCAGTTGAAATACAAAATTCAACATCTTCATTAAGACACAACACAGAAGACAGGGAGGTAAAAGGAATTTTGTGTGCGGTACAATTTCCCTCTCTCTGACACGAGTGAAATCTAACTGAATTTCCAAATGTTGTCAAATTTTGGGAGGGAAGCTGTAGAAAAAAAAAAAAGTACTCATATTGAAAAACACAACCTACCTAATCCATCTTTTTTTCATGTTTATCAAGGAAAACCCAGTTGGGTACCACCGTGCGGGCAATGGGACTGCGCATCGCTGGACTCACCTTCATCCCCGCATCTCCACCATCACAGCAAGAACATCTCTTCAGGTCCAAGCGACAGCGACTTAAGGGCAGAGATATCAGGGTTTAGCACCAGGAACAGACCTAAACACAGAAAAAGCATGAGGAAATGGCTGCTTTTTCTCTAATTTCTACCACTGTTGCCATTAGCAGTTTCTCTGAGCTCATCGCTGCTAATCTTGACATCCAACTCCCTCCAACTAATTCTTCTCTGTGTAACCTCCTTGGGTTCAACCCTACTGAGAACAATAATACCCCCCATAAGAAAGGCAGAGCCGGCGAGGTTGCAGAGCACCAGCCTCCTCCCGCAAGCAGCCCCACAACACCGGACAACATCCATTTTGCTAACGACTGGCATAATGATGGCATTCTTGTTAGAAACTGCAGAGATAACAAGGCAAACACTAGTCGTAATTATTGTAGAATGTGCAGAAGGCAATTTAGAATAATAAATGTTCAGAACGCAGCGAGCGTGCGGGCGCACAAAGGAGGTGCACAAGGACCCTCCTGATTGCATTGTCTGGAGGAACATGTTGTGCGGTGGGGCTCCAGTTTAATACTACTGGGTCTCCTCCGTTCCGCGGGGGTGAGCGGCACACGCTGGGTCCTCTGCTTGGCAACGGATCCTGCTGGTTTTCCAGCAAAACAAAAAAATAAAGGTGATCCAAGCGTCGCGGGAGGGGAGGACGACCCCAGAGGTGGGGTGCCCCAGGGTTCCATGGGGTTGTGCTGACAAGTGCAGGTACTACCTCAAAATCCCAGCAGGACATGCATCCTCCACCTGGCCGTGCATCAAGCTCCCACCTGCAACAAGCCTGTGATGGAACAGGGAGATCTCGTCATGGCGGCAGGAGGCTGGTTACCATGCATGGGTCAACCTTCACTCCTTACCACTTTCTACAACTGCCTGAAAGGAGCTTGGAGCCAGGGGGGTCGGGCTCTGTTCCCAAGGAACAAGCGCCAGGAGCAGAGGAAACGGCCTCAAGTTGCACCAGGGGAGGTTGAGGTTGGATCTGGGAACAATTTCTTCCCCAAAGGGCTGTGGGGCATTGGAACAGGCTGCCCAGGGCAGTGCTGGAGTCACCATCCCTGGAGGGGTTGGACAGACGGAGATGAGGTTCTCAGGACATGGGGCAGTGCCAGGGGTGGGGAACGGTTGGACTCGATGAGCTTGAGGGGCTTTTCTAAGCAGAATGATACTATGATTTGAAGTGCAACGTGAATCATGGGCAGCAGTAGGAGATGAGAGGGCAGGAGAGAGACCCAAGGGAGAAGATGAATCCTGGGACTAAGAAGCAAAGACTACAAGATGAGTGAAAGGGAAGAGGAAGGCCAAGGAGAAGAAAAGGGCGCCTGAGAGACTCTCTTTTGGAAAGCTGAAGGATTCCTGCCAAAGCAAACAGTTGGACATGCAGGGCTCTACATGTCTCCGGTTAATTTTGACCATCTGGCATTTACTGAAATTGCCTCTCTTTGTGTTTCCTATGATGAAGTCGTTTTGTATTCCTGCCTTCCCTCCCCTTCTCCTCTTTTTCAGTCTAACATGGATCTTCTCTCCACCTTTCATCTCACACATCCCTGCAACAACTGTTGAGCAAGAACACAATGGTTGGGAATGAATCCCAGGAGGGCACCAGGGATGGGGAGCAACCACCTGCACACACAACCATGGGCTCTGCCTGCCCTCCTATCCCTCATCTCATGTACTTGGCTTCCCTCAGTGCTCAATTTGGGAAAGTAACAGACTGAGAGGAAAGATGGGAAGAGAAATCAGAGCAGAAGTTAAACAGGAGAACAGAAAAGCAGGGAGGGGGGAAAAAAAAAACCCAAAAAAAACCAAACTTTAAAAAGGCGCAATTGCAAAGTGATGACAGGCTGGCGGAAGGGAATGAGCAGAGCACGTCCTCCTCTCCCTGAACTGCCGTGTGGTTAGAAATAAGCCAAAAGAGCCATTTTGGAGGGAACTCTGGCATCACCCGCTCTCCTGCAACAGGGGCGAGAGACTGAAATAATCAACATTTTCCGCGGAATAGAAATGCAAACATTCAAATTCGCATCCGAACTGACAGTTTCAGTCAAAATACATCACCCTGACGTTCTCCAATTAGAAAAGATTCACAGACTCATTTCACGGCATAGCCTGCAGTCCCAGACCAGATTATACAGCCGCGTTGCCATAGTTCGTATCTCCTAAGTCAGGAAGAAACCTCCGAGGCTCACGACGCGCTCCCAAGCCCACCACGAGGAAGAGCTTTTGCAGTTGTTTTTCAGGAACCCTGTCCGAGTGGAAACAAGAAAAAGGAAAGCAACACAACCACGAGGGCGGGGAGATGTTTCCTTTGTCCTGTTCAACCTCTGAACTTTTCGGAGCCAGAACATCGCTCGTTTCAGGACCGGACCCAGCAGACGCAGCCCCCGTCGCGATGCTCCCGGTCCCCGCGATGCTGGAGCTCGGCGTGTTCTCCCAGGACTGCAGGCAGCTTCTCGGCGGCTCTGCCGCCACAAATTAGCGGAGCTGAAACTTTAGATCGGTGACAGAGCCGTTCCGCCTCCTGGGAGCAGTAAATTGTGATGCCGGTCCCTAAAGACCCTCCTTGCCATTAAGTGATTAATGAATTCATTAACACCTCTAAGAACACAGGAAATATGACACAGACAGCCTGCCTAGGCTTTGCAAAGTTGTTTTTTTTTCCCCCTTCTAGGAACAGCAGAGAATAGTGACTAATTAAGCTATATAGGCCATGGCAGCACTACTACATTTATCCAGTAGGGATAAGCAGAACAGGGAGATTCTCCATCTCATGCTCTGACCATCTTTTATTTGACCCATAACGAGATGCTAAAATAAGGGGTTTATTGCTATCATAAACCTTTCATTTCTAAGGTAAAAAAACACCACTCTTTACTGTAATGGCTTTAAATGACTTTCCCAGTGTTCCCAGTCCAGGGGTGGAATGGTCGCAGGGTAACTGGAGG
This sequence comes from Pampusana beccarii, assembly GCA_013399365.1. Taxonomy (NCBI): domain Eukaryota; kingdom Metazoa; phylum Chordata; class Aves; order Columbiformes; family Columbidae; genus Pampusana; species Pampusana beccarii. The sequence continues at coordinate 97,369 of VWYH01002712.1, forward strand.
TAACAGTCAGGGCAAGGAGAGGGGGAAGAGTTGCACAATGGTCTCTCCAAGCCCTAGAGAGAGCCTTAATTCTTGCCCTAAAGCCACAGGCACATGCTCAAAGAGCATTTCACTGACAGTTTTATTTACCAAATGCAGCACAACCGACAAGGCTAAACCCTGGGGACAAACTGTGAGCTGGGCTCGGGTCTGACACTTGCACTAAATCCATCCATCAGCACACTCCTGGTGCTGCCACAGCTCCAGCCCAGCAGGTGACACGAGCCAATTCGTCCCTGTCACAGCCAGGACAAGTGCCACTCACCCCATGTGTGCCTTGGACGGGTGTCCCAGGTCCTGGGATCTCACCCCACCAGCCATGGATGGAGATGCCCCAGCAGCAGCCAGGCAGGGTTGGCTGTCTCACCAAGAAGGGAAGGCCTCACTGAAGGGACAAAGAGGGGCTCCTTGTATCTCATTTCATAGAATCGTTTTGGTTGGAAAAGCCCCTCAAGATCACCAAGTCCAACCGTTCCCCAGCCCTGGCACTGCCCCATGTCCTGAGAACCTCATCTCCGTCTGTCCAACCCCTCCAGGGACGGTGACTCCAGCACTGCCCTGGGCAGCCTGTTCCAATACCCAACAGCCCCTTTTGGGAAGAATTTTCTTCCTAATTTCCAAATTTTTCCTAATATCCAATCTGAATGGTCCCTGGTGCAACTTGAGGCCATTTCCTCTAGTCCTTCATCCACCTTGGACTTGCTTGTCTCTCTGTCACATATTTGCTGTGTTGTCACAGAGAACATAGGATTCATCTCTACAGCCGATAAGAAAGACGTGGACAGACTTTTTAGCAGAGCCTGTTGCAACAGAACAAGGGGTGATGGTTTTAAATTAAAGGAGGGAGATTCAGGCTGGACATGAGGAAGGAATTGTTGTCCCTGAGGGTGGTGAGAGCCTGGCCCAGGTGGCCAGAGAGGTGGTGGATGAACCATCCCTGGAGACATCCCAGGCCAGGCTGGACGGGGCTCTGAGCAACCTGAGCTGGTGAAGATGTCCCTGTCATGGCAGGGGGGGCACTGGGGGAGCTGGGAACGTCCCTTCACCCCAAACCATCCTGTGGTTGTACGAATTACTGCAGAAATTCCTTTCCATAACCCAAGTGAAACAACTGTCCTTCACCGCAAAATGACACAGCACCACCAACACTGGCTTGTGCCTTGGTTTTCCATGTCCTGTAAGACCCGCCTTGAGGACACCAGCTTGGGCTGCACCCAGTTCAGTGCCAGCACGGGCTTGTGCAGAGCCACGGCGGTCCAAGGGGACAAGAGGTGCTCTGTTCAGAACTCCTTGTGCCACTTGAAGACAAACAGCGGTGGCAAAGAGCCACCACGTATTCCTGCTGCGGGCAGGTATCAGGGCTTTGAAATTGCGGAGTATCGGGCTCCGAAGACAACTCACTTTCAAAGACAGATAGTAAATTGGAGAGGGCTCAGAGAAAGCCACTACAAAGATTAAAGGGCAGGAGGTATTGATTTACGTAGGAAGATCAAAAGAGCTATATTTGTATATAGTAGTTTAGCTAAGTGATGACTAAGTGTTTAAGGGGAAGAGTTTGAAGGACATAAACCGAGGGAGGGACCATTAGGGTGAGTGCAGTGAAGAGAGTTAACGCAAGCAGTAAGTGGAAGGAAAAGAGGGAGATCCCAGCTGCCTGCCTAGGGATGCTCCTTGGCAGGAAGATGTCGACAGCCCCACTGGCGTTGATACCCAAGTTGTATTCGGCAAACCAACTCCCCAAGGCGTTTCAAGCTGATGTTGTGCCACCACATCCAGGAGCGGGTGGGAAGGTCCCCGAGGGGACACGGGGCACCATTGCAGCCCATGCAGCACCCATCGGCTTGGTGACACCTCAAACTCAAACCACGGGAGCCGTGTGACTGCTCTGACTCACACAGTACCCCAGACAGAACCAGAAACAAGGCAGCGATGGGTCTTAAATCCACTTCTGAGCACCCTGCTCTCCTGCTCCATCCACTACAAGGCCTAGGGATCTCATGCCCAGCCTTTAAACTTACTTAAACCTTATTGGAGCTCTTGCGTCTTGTCTGGAAACAGCATTTGCAAAGCATTAACCTGAGCATGGCGCAAAACCCGATCCATCTGCATGGTCTGGTGACATCCCAGCTTGCAGGGGATATTCTGCTTGATTTTGCTTGATCCTGCAGCCCCTGACCTACACAGAATTTGCAGGGCTGGGACCACAGCCAGAATACCCAAAGCTATCCCGTTCCTTGAGAAAACGCAGATCCGGGTGAGCGCAGGTCGGTTGAAGTGACTTTTTACTAAGTGACCTACCTCAAGGTGATGGATGTCTCCCCAGTGCTTCCAAGAAGAGCAGCAGCCAGGAGCATTTCAGAGACTGGTACCTTGGAAATCCTCCATGGAGAAGCCACCTGTGTGCACAGGATAGACAAAAACCCCACATTTTTCCCATTCTGAGGAGCCCGAGGTTGAGCCCCGAGACACGAGGGTGTGCTGGGGAGGACCTGGAGACCAGATGTTTCATCAAACAGCTGGATTTTTAGCTTACCTCACCATTTCCTAGCTGCTTACTCTGCTAAAGGCTGCAGCTGCCCGTCACGGCAATGCGTAACCAACCCTTTAGAGAAGGCATTTCCCACCCTTTAAAAAAAAGGGGAAAAAAGGGAAAGATAAGCAAGACAAAGAGAATCTGATAAGAGAGAATGATTGAATCACTCTGCAGTCGCCTGGGATATCCTGAAAACTTTATGGCCTCACTTCTCAGCCTAAAAATATCAACAAAAAGCTTTTGCTCTCCAATAGGCAGGGACCTCCCGGCAGTTTAGATCAATGCCAACGCTCTGCGCTCTGTCCACATCATTCACCTTTTTATCCCCCATTTGCTGGAGCGATACTCTTTGCTGGGAACATTTATAGACAGCAGAAAGAGAGGTCACATAACAAGTAACGATGAGAACAGGGCAGGTTACAGAGGCGGCTAAATGAGATCAGATACAAGGGGCAGGATTCATGGCCCGTTATAGAGTCGCTAAATACATTTTTGTCACCCTGTCCTATCAGGTGTCAACAGAGTCCACCCGTGATCTGTGTGACCAAGCACGGATCCAAGGGGACAAACATTCGCATGGGGCTGAAGCAGATGACACAACACCCAGGCTGTTTTCTTCATCTGTACGTGGTCCCTCAACCACAAGCTCCACCTGATACCTAAAATCACACATCACATCTACAGTGCCTGGGTATTCTGATGCAACTGAATGCAAGATAACACCTCTGGGAAGCAGGAATGCAAATTACAGCTATTTAAAGTGTGAGGGATTACCTCAGAAAGCACTGACTGCAGCAAGGACTAAAGATGCTTTCAGCGGAGTAAGTGAATATTCATCCAAGCAGGAATAGGAGCCAGGTTTTCCTTGACCATTTGCATTTGCTCCCTCAATTACCCACCATCTCACCCACCTTTTGCCCACAATTACATTACTCTGTGTGGAAAAAACAACCCCCTCCAACATCTTAAATAGTGGCTCAGAGAGCCCTGCATTTACAGAGCTTTTCTAGGAGATGTAAGGATGTCTTAGGCAGGGGACATCAACACGAAGGTTCACGTAGGATGCTGCAGGTTTGGGCTCAGCACCAGCTGCTCCACCCTGCAAAGGACCTGCCTTGGGGACAGGCCAAGCAGGGCTTGGAGGTGACAACAAAGCTGCTGAAGATTTAACCATGAGCAAACAGCCTTCTAAGCCCTGCTGCCCAGCCCTTGGTGTCCACGTAGGCGAGGGAGACACCAGAGAGCATCTGACACACAGATGAGACCTGAAAAAACTCATAACTCGGCTTGTTCAGCTTATCATGGAGCTGCTTAAGAGATCACAAGATGTCTAGACATCTGAAACGTGGAAATATCCTGGGTTGCAGGGGGACTGCCCAGGCTTTGACAAAGACATGGGCAAGATTCAATGCCTGGAAGTTCAGGTCAGATAAATCCCAGAATATCGTGTGATTTCCCAGCAGGGCGGGAAACTGAACACTGGAGGAGCTCGCAAGGGTGTGGATGCTCCTCATTTGACACCGTCGCCCTAGCAGTAGATAAATTTGAACAGCCAGGCTTTAATCCAGCTCCCGGGAGAACGTCCAAAGCCCAGGCTTGGAGCGAGCAGGGCTGGATGGCGCAGAACATCCCTCCATGTCCCGGCTCGTCTCCTCCTTTCCTCGGCCACGACAAGCGCAGGAAATTCTGCGTTAGCTGCTACCCAACCCCAGAGATCCTCATTAAGCTGGTAGCTTAGTCCAGTCTCTATTCCCCAAGACCTCAGCTGCTCGCCTGCAGACATAAGGAAAGAATTCATTTATTTTCCTCCTCCAGGCTCATTTGGCCAGACAGATGTTGCTATTTCTTTTTTTTTCCTCACCTTCCTCTGAATCACGAGAGATTAACTCCGGCTGGGACACCAGGCTGGAGTCGCAGCCCAGGGTTTGCACATGTGCCAAAAGCGGGGGCCACCTTTTCCTGCACCCTTTGGGGTCGGTTAGTGTCACTGTCACCTCACCCAGTGACCCTGACAGCAGCTGCCAGAATGTGCATCCTGAACCTGGAGATTCCATAAAGTTTTGTCATAGATGTGAGTGTTCACTGAAGTTTTGTTACGATGGTCAATATCACATGGAGAATTTGTAACCCTTACATCGGATGCTCTCGCCTCTCAAGTGATATCACCATTCAGAGCCCTGCAGGACTGCCTAAATAAACACATGTTAAGAGTTCAAATTCAATCTCTGCCCTGCCCTGTCCCCTGTAAAACTCTTTGATGACTAAGCCCATTAGGGGAGGAGCAAATCTTTCCAAATGTCACAGCTGATCTCCGCTGACCTTATCAAAGTGCAGGATCGATACACTGACCCGTTCGGAGTAGGGAACCTTAAGCAAAAGCCAAAGAGAAAACAATTAAAGGAGAATTTCAAGAATGGGAGTGGGGGGAATAGAAATACCCCATTATGTCTCTAGAGAGTGAAAAACAAATGAGCCAGGAGTAACCACGATGCTTAGAATTATCATAGACATAATTAGTATTTGATAAAGCAGGAAATAAAACAGAACATCCATTCATCATGCTGACAGCTGCACAACCATCTTGCAAAGGCTCTCAAGTGTTTGTGGCGTGTTTGTGAACCTTGAGCACTGCAGGTACCGAACCAGGTCTCGGCTCAGGGAGCCGAACGTGCCATGGGCTCTGAGGGATGCTGGACTGGTTCTGAGCCCTTAACCGCCTGGATTGGAAGGATGGAGAGGCACCAGTAAAGCGAGTCTGTGACTTGAGGCAAACAGGGACCTTCAGGCATCCTAGAGAAAACGAACCGGCTTTCCTGACATCTGGCATTTGACCAGCTCCACCATCGCGTGGCTGCAGCAGCCACAGCTTTGAACCAGTTATCACCATTTTGAAGAACACCTTGTCCTGTTCTGGGAGATGGCCAGGCCATTGCAAATAGCCTGCAGACAGACAGACAGCTTTAGAGGAGAAGTACAGACAGGAGCCAAGGAGCAGTCCTGGGTACCCAAACAGCTGCAGTCAAAGGGTTTATTGTCAGACAGGATCCAACTTCTCAGCCCCTACAAAACAAAGTGGCACCTCCATCACCTAATGCCTGGGTCCTGTGATTCCTTGTAGGATGGAAAAGTATTTCTGAATAAACTCCTTATTAACCTTGCCACAAAGCGAGCAATCAGCAGAGCAGAGGGTGCAAAGAGCAGCTGTCGTCCCCATGGAGGAGAGTTCAAAGGAGCAGACGACAGAGAAAACACCAAACAAAAGCAAAGACAGGAGGAATAAACAGTAAATAACTTGCAGGACTGAAGGCTCTGTCTAAAACAGGACTTTGCCGAAAAAAAAAATGAAAACATTTTTTCTTCTCTTCACAGAGCCCTTCCTCCTGCCCTCCTGCTTTATTTGCAGATAAAGCCAACCCCTCTGATTTCACTATTTTTTTTTCTGCCCAGCTCTCCATAAACTCACCTCGTTAACCAAACATAAGGCAGGATCCTCAGCTCTCCGCCCAACCACCTTTTTCCGCAGAGAAAGAGCGCTGTGAACAGTTTCTTTTGGAGGGAATCAAAAAAGCAATCAAAGAAAAGTCTCTGCTGTCCTGGGAAATTTTCTATGCACTGGGAGTCTCATCAAACCAGAGGAGAGAAAGCAATAGCAAATTTAACAGTGCCATCCGTAGCAGACACAGATGGCTGCAGCTCCTAAATAAGCATTACATTAGTGCAAAGGAGAGGGAAAAAAAAAAATTAAAGGAAGAAAGGAAAATATAACATCTGTATCTTAAGCCTGGAGGCTGATGCTAAATCTACGTTTGCAGATGCTTTCAGCAGTGGCAATAAAACTTGTTTTCACATTAAAGGTGCACTGCTGAGTGTTTTGTGCACCGTCCTCAACCTGCTCATCATCCATGGGAATGTCTTGCAGCAGCATGGGGACCGGGGACAGAGAGGGAAAACAGTGGGGAAAAGCATTAATGTTCAAAGCAGCAATTTTGCACTGCTTTGAATGGAGTGTTCTGCTTAACAGCAAAAAAAGAAAAATAAAAAAAAAATCAATAGCAGGCAATGGCCTTCACTGTATTGACAAAAAGATCATTCACCCTCTCGCCACCGCTGTCAAGCAAAGACCACGGCTCAAACAATTTCCCCAGCACACGTCCTGTAATTCTGCCGGGCGGACAAAAAGGAGGTGAAAGAACTGGGGGGCCTTGACTTGGAATCTTGGCCCCTCCAAAGTGGGGGATCGTCTGGCTCTGGAGGGAACCAGGAGCTCAAAGGGGGTTCAGGGCAGGCTCTGCTCTCAGCCCAGGGCTGCTGGAGATTGTTCTCCACCATCTGGAAGGGAAAACAGGAGCTTTCTGCCAGCAAAGATCACGGCTGATACAAATATTGGAGGAGTGGTAAATGCTGAACGGGTTGGTTACAGTAGGCAAGCTGTGCTGGCAGATAGATGGGCTGGAAGTGGCCTTCAAAATATCCACATGCCAGGCTGGCCCTGGGAAACAGATTATGGGGGCACCGAAAAGGGCAGTTTGAGGAGTTTCCTGGAGGACAACCCCGTGCCGGGAGGTGCACTGAAGGATGCGACGAAGAAACAACACCTTGGATGCAAGTCATAGGATGAAAGGACACGGCCTCAAGTTGCGCCAGGGGACATGTAAGTTGGATCTGGGAACAATTTCTTCCCCAAAGGGCTGTGGGGCATTGGAACAGGCTGCCCAGGGCAGTGCTGGAGTCACCATCCCTGGAGGGGTTGGACAGACGGAGATGAGGTTCTCAGGACATGGGGCAGTGCCAGGGCTGGGGAACGGTTGGACTCGATGATCTTGAGTGCCTTTTCCAACAAAATCATTCTACACTATGCAAGACCAGCACTACGGTCCTGGTTCAACCTGGTCTCCACACTTGTGACCATGGCCAACCTGCAGCAAAGTCAACCAAGCGCTCAAGAACCATTGTCCTGGGTGAGGATCTCCCCTGCGGAGGGACGGGAACGCTGAAGAGCAGCCGTGGGACCAGCCACGCGCCTCATCTTCATCAACGTAGGCAACTTCAACCACGGAACACCCCGAAACACCCGGCTCAAGTGCCACACGTGTGCTGGTCTTCAGGGGACAAGGCTTCTTGCAATCTCACGTATCTGTTTTTCCTCTCCTCTCGTTTTTAAAAGCAACTGCTGAGCTTTCATTCCTGCTGATGTTTCCTTTAATGTACAACAAAGGGCAAAATTTCCTGTCTCCGCCATGTCAGAGCTGTGGTATCTTCTGCCTCTTGTTGACCTAGTCAGTATTTTAAATCAATCTTTTTTTTTTTTCCCATTCCCTTTTAACATTCATATCCCCTAAAATACTTGGGTACTTCAGCAAACCCAGGTTGCCCTCCATGGCTACCCCATCACTCACTAACATTGAAGCATTATTACTTTTTTGCTATCATATTCGCTCTCTGTAAAGCAGCTACGCTGATTAATTATCAGCCTTTGGGACTGCTCATAGAGCACAAGCCTGGAGGCTGCGGAATGAAAAGGATGGCACTACACAAGTGGGCAAGGTTTGGCTGCTCCCACCACGGCTGCCTGGGGATTTTCCATCAGGAAAACATTGATTTCTTGCAAAAGAAACAACTCACCTGGGCATGGCAACACCAATATGTTCTTGTTTCTAAACAAAAAAAATGACTCGAGTGTTTTGATAACGTCAAAGCATGATGTTTCATTATTTTGAGGGCACGGAATACTTTGATTTTCATTCTGAAATAACTTTTCACTTAGAAGTTTCTCTTATGTTCTAATTGCTTTTAAATGCCAAAATCGACTCGGAATACGTAAACAATTTTGTAATGGTTTCACAGGGACATTTCGGAACACAAAAAAAAAACCCCATTTGAATTAAACACCGTAATTTTGCCAATAATGGAAAATACACTCCTTGCTCAGCTCTAGGTACCAGTGTAACACCTTGACGGGCTTTAATGGGAGTGAGAGCGCCCGCCTGGGGTGCAGATGAGGGAAACGTGGATTTGTGATGCCAGGCAGGGTATCCGCACAAGAGCCAGCTTTCAGAGACTCCGCGGATGTGAACGGAGAAGCCGCCAAAAAAGGACATTCCAGAGCACTCATTTCAAGGGCAATCACTTTAAATCCCATCAATTAGTGGAAAAACCACCCAAATTCCCTTCCCTCCCAAGCGGACTCCCTGCTGTGGCGATGCAGAGCGGCCAAGGGTGCTTCAGGATCTAGAAGCATCATCTCCATCAGCCCAAGCTCATCACAGAAAGTAGACGAGTGCTGAGCTGAGATGGCTGGGATAAAAGCTATGGCCACGCTCTAAAGCACATTAATTGCTTATTAATTACCCCATTAATCACGGTGACACCTTTGTCTGCGTTCCCGGTGGCACGCTCGCGGTTAGCTGGGACTATCACACCGCTTCGGGTAAACCCAGATGGTTTTGCTGCCTCATTCCAGACACGCCTGGGACCTGAAGGATGGAAATCAATCAATCAATCGATCAATCAATCGATCAATCAATCGATCAATCAATCGATCAATCAATCGATCAATCAATCGATCAATCAATCCCCCGTACACTAGTGAGCATCCCAACTGCAGCACAGCACACAGGTCAAAAACATGCCCCCTCCTCAATGGCAACAAGCAGGACGAGAAAATGCGGGTGACAGAGAACTTGTGGGACAGTGATGTTCTGAAGTTTGAGATTCAGGCTACGATTTTCCCGTCCAGGGCTTTGCTGCAGCTTCCCACAGGCAACTGCGAGTTCCCATTAAATCACAGAAAGCTGTAAACCAATCACCAGAGAAAATTTCTGTCCCATCACCGGTGCTTTTTCTTTATTTTATTATTTATAGCACTCTCTGATTTCCAGCAACTTTTTTATTATGAAAAAAAATTATTTTCTTTGTCTGAAAATTGATATAAAAAGAAATCCATCTCTCAGCCGTCATTTCTCTTAATGATGTTTACATCAGCAGATGGGGAAAAAATCACTTTTTAAACAGAATTTATTACCTGCTGACCCAAAGCTTTACCATACATCACTGTGGTTTCAGAAAGTTAGTTTCCACAGCAACATGATGTAACTCTCCGGCGTGTCTGGGAGCTGCTGATGTTAACCCTTCAGTTCCTAGCTGCGTTTTTTGTCTATCTCCGCCACATGGAAGTCACTAAGAGACATCAAGGTTGGTCAGATGGGAACGCTCAGGCTCAGGAACCCTGTGCAAATCATGTTTGCCTTTGCAAATCAAATCCCCTCATTTAATGAGACACCAAGTAATAGGTTCAAGCAAGAGTGAAAGGCTGCAGGTGTCCCAGGATGGTGAGACAATCAGGGAGGGAAATACAATACCGGCATAAAACCATAGAATCACAGGATGGTTTGGGTTGGAGGGACCTTCCCAGCTCCCCCAGTGCCCCCCCTGCCATGACAGGGACATCTTCAGCAGCTCAGGTTGCTCAGAGCCCCGTCCAGCCTGGCCTGGGATGTCTCCAGGGATGGTTCAGCCACCACCTCCTTCTCTGAGACATTCAAACCCACCTGGACCGACCTGTGTGATCTGCTCTGGTGACCCTGCGTTAGCAGGGGGGTTGGACTGAGGGTCTCCAGAGGTCCCTTCAGCCCAGCCAGCCTGGGATGCTGTGAATAAGCACAAAGCAATAAGCACCACCCTGAGGAAGGGAAGGGCTCAGGACAGCACAGGACAATTCCTTGCTCCTCTGAAAACCTTTGCTCCAAGAGCAACCCCACGCTTTGGCCCACAGACACAGCCAAGCTTCAGCCACATGTGGCTATAGGAAAAAACCCTGGCTCCTTGAAATCAAGGTTGAGCTCCAATAGAGATAGTTGCACCTATCACTGCATTTATTGATTGACGGGATGTTGATAAACAATTGATTTTTTTTTTTTTTCCCCCTGCAAATGTCACCTGGAAGGAGTTTTATACTTCTCTTGACAGGGAGTAAGCAACAGTAAGAGCCTAAACACACACAGGAAAAGCAAACTGTCTTCTGCTGGGGCAGATCATTCTTGTAGCAAACAACCACGTAATAAGTTGCTTCTACTGGGCTTTGGGAGTTTACCATGGTGGGAGATGGGAAAAGCATTTACTCAGCGCTTTGGCTCAGACATCTGAATGTCACTTTGGCACCTTATCAAAGAAATCCAGCATCTCCAGCCCCTCGGCTTGAGCCAGATACAGAGCAATAGCTGATCCACCCGATGAGAGATGTTAATCAGCTTGCAGCGCATGCCTGCGATAGATCACAGGCAAAGGGAATAAAGGCTGATGGGACGGTGGGAGGCGTGTGGCAATCCAGAAGAACACAAATTGTGCAGAGGAGAAAGCAGAGCCACATAAGCCGTGTTCTGAGAACACCATAAATGGAGCTCTTGACAAAAAAACCCGCAGGTTTTTAGAGAGAAGACAAGCAAACTGCAGGTTACCTGGCGCTAAAACTACCTGAAAATTGATGCTCAAACCAGAGGACCATTTAGAGGACCGTGCATCACCCTAACTTGAGAAAATTTTAAGTAGCATTCACAAGAGGCAGCAAAGCACGTGGAGCACAAATACACTGGAAACCAGACCCCACCGCCTCCGATGTCCCCAGAAATCCTCGGGTGCTTCACAGCTCTGCTGGGTGACACCTCTCCGGAATTACAAACCTGCTGTGTGACCTGGGCATTTCCCTCTTGACATCATTTTCCAGCATTTAGGGATGTTCTCCAGCCATAAACGCAGTGTGGCTGCTATGTCAAATGTGTGCTCAGCGCTACAATAATCAATTAGCAAACACTTAACAGGTTTGGGAAAGCCGACTCAGGAGGCTGAGACCCCATTCAGCCAAAAACACTCGCTCCGATCGACTTTTTTTCCTAAAAGCAATTCAAGCTCCCTTTTCTGCATTCTGCATGGCAGCTCTTACACAAGTTAAAGTCTCGAGTAAAGCTCCTCTGTGCTAATGGGGGTTGGTTCTGCCAAAAAAGATACCAGCCACATTTTCAGAGATATGAGCTGTACACTGATGGGGTTAGTATCGTTATCGAGGATCAGATACAAGATTAGTATCATTATCAAAATCAGCCTACCAATACCATTTCCTCCACTTAAAATCCTCGAGTCTAGCAGAGGATGTTGACCTTTATATCAAAAAATGTCGAGCGGCCTATTTATTAGAAAGCTTCAAATTAGATGCCCTAGAAAGAGAAAGCTTTTCCAGAAGCAGCTCTCACCCTTTTCAGCAGGGAGGTGGTCCAGGAGCTGCAAAATGCACCGGCAGGTTGGGAAGGCAGCTCCAGGCTCGGGTAAAATAAGTCTGCTTGATTGAAGGAGATGTACTAATCGATCGGGCAGTGCAGCCATGAGGTGTTGTACAATTCCTGCCGAGGACTGAGAGATCCATCCATCATCACAGCTGGCTACGCGTGCAGCAGAGCTTTAAAAGCTCGGCCTTTTTAACGACGCTGTCCTAGGGTAGGAGATGAGGCTTGTGATGGAGTTCGCAATGGAGCAGCATCACGCAGGGTTGGGGATAGGATCGTGGTGCTGGGAAATGGGTTTTCCTGCACCCTGGGCACGAGCCACCATCCTTCTGCTTGGGGACCAAGTGACATAAACTGCAAAAGATCACAGAATCACAGAATCATTTTGGTTGGAAAAGACCCTCCAGATCATCGATTACCCACCCCTGGCACTGCCCCATGTCCTGAGAACCTCATCTCCGTCTGTCCAACCCCTCCAGGGATGGTGACTCCAGCACTGCCCTGGGCAGCCTGTTCCAATGCCCCACAGCCCTTTGGGGAAGAAATTGTTCCCACATCCAACCTCAACCTCCCCTGGTGCAACTTGAGGCCGTTTCCTCTGCTCCTGGCGCTTGTTCCTGGGGAGCAGAGCCCGACCCCCCTGGCTCCAAGCTCCTTTCAGGCAGTTCAGAGATCAGAAGGTCTCCCCTCAGCTCCTGTTCTCCAGGCTAATCAGGTATTTTCACTCGAGGGATCTCTCATTGAACTCGGCCCCAATGTCCTGCACTGCTCAGCAAAACTCCCACCGGAGTCAAAAAGAACATAAAATAAAACCAGCTGCTCTCTGCTGTCACAGCCTAAGTGCATTAATGTCTTTTTATCTACGTGGGGGCACTGTGGCCGACCCCTGTTTCCATGCAATTGGTGTTAATAAAAATCTCTCTCTCTGCAGAAGTGACAAGGGAAAGATACACTTCAGTTGGCATGTTTTATCTGAATTGAAATTTGAGTGCAAGTTTCATCTTTCACAAAAACCCCTGTTGGTAACTCTCATCCGCGACTCTCCTCCGAGACCAGCTTTGGGGATGATTATTCCCAAAGAAAACGCCCAGGAAACATCTATATAAGGCAGCCCCAGCTCTGGTTTACAATCAAGAAGTCATCTTTCAAACACGTATTTCAGCCAGTTTAGGTTATTTTTCACTGCAAAATTAAAAGCAAAAAATATCTGGAGACAAACCATTAAAAAGAGCACATGGGAAATAAGTACCGAACACATCTTGTGTCTTGGCATAAAAAACCTGATGAGCTTAAATTTAGGCAGGCATCGAGTCCTCAGAGCTGAGAGGCAGTAAGTTCAAGTTGGACCTGAGGAAATTAGAACAGCTGCTAAATCCTTCTTTTGAAGGAGCGTGGACCTTCTAGACCTGAATGGCCACGTCAAGTCCTCAAGGCACACAGAAATCCTTCTGGAGGTATTAGTATTTCACTGGATTGTCTCAGGACCAAGTGCAGACCTGGCTTTAGAACCTGTGTTCCCAACAGCTCCTCTACTTCCCCAGCTCGACCTCCAGCCCCAATCTTTTCTTATATAATACTGCTTAGATTTTCCTTAGTGCTCTTAATATGATGTTTATAGGGTGTTCTCTTCCGTTTTGCACCACTCCTGCCTCTTCCCTATAAATAATTTATCCCATTTTTAAATTGATATTAACCATTTCGCCAGAAGCCCCTTCTCTAAGTGTGCTGCTATCAGGAACAACTGTATCTGCCCGCACCAAATGAAATTATGAACGTGCTTCATCACTCAGGGCAGAAAAAGTGATAGGAATGAGAAGAGACAGTAAATAAGCAAAGCATCCACAGAGCGTTTCAAGAGTAAATCAAGTTACAGAAACAATTAAAGGAAATAGAGAATTTGTCTGCAATTACTAGTCATATTGCTTCTCCCATCCATACAGTCAGTTATGCGGCATCAAAATGAAGAACTGACTTGTGTTTCTAGACTTTCAACGTTTCAGCAGTAAGAGCAGGTTTTTTCCAACTGGGAGGACAGGTGTGAATCTCCCTCTTTTCTTCCCCATTTAGCCAGCTCTACTGGGAGGGAACTCAGCTGTAACTTCAACATTAGATTCAGAAACGGGGCAGAACTGATGCCACAATGGCTGAAACTGAGCCAAGACCCATGCACCCATGGACCCAGCAGACCTTTTTCTACACAAGGTTTTGACCAGAGAGCAAAAAAAAATACCCCCTCCACCACCCTTTGCTCAGCAAACCACAACTTAGAGAATTAATTTGCCATTTTCTCAGTGCATTTTTTTAGGTTCGAGTTGTAGGAGGTAAACTCCAGTCTATATTAAAGCAATGACAATAACGATTTCTTGATCTGTTCTATTCCAGCCCAACGCACAAACCATAGACTGCCGCCTTGCTATTGAAAAAATCTAAAATATTGACTGGAACTGCCTAATTGATCGTGGAAAGCAAGCGATTATAGACTGGGAAAGGCGGCGGGTGATTCGTGTTAAGTTTTACAATTAATCTAATTAATAATCCCCAATTAATTTATTGCTATTTTTCAATGGGTAAAAAGGGGAGGTGTGACTGCTGCAGATCAAAACACAGCCCAGCAGCTCTGATAAAATCAGGGTGACACCTGGAGCTTGTCACCGCTGTCCCAGGCAACGCTTCTGCGTCCCAAACCCCCGCTATGGGCATCAGGCACAAGAGCAGCCCCCTCAGAGACATTCCTGACAATAAACGCACTTTAAAGCCGTGATGCAGAGGGACAGAAGCGGGGACAGAAGGACACGTCTCCTCTGCGAGGCGCTGGAGCGTGGAAGCCCAGCAGGGTCTTACCTTCAATTCGGAGAATGCCCTTGCAATGCTCTCCAGCTTGTAAAATTGTTGTACGCTCGGAGCTGCTGCATCCCTTCCCAGCTGCTTCAGGAAGCTAAATCCTGCAGCAGAGATTCTTGTAAGTAAAATAGAGATTTTTGCAGGGTGCATTGGACCACTTTCTCCATAGATGGGTCAAGATGCTTTGTTGTGGAATCGAAATCATAGAACAGTTTGGGTTGAAGGGGCCTTCCCAGCTCCCCCAGTGCCCCCCCTGCCATGACAGGGACATCTTCACCAGCTCAGGTTGCTCAGAGCCCCATCCAGCCTGGCCTGGGATGTCTCCAAGGATGCTTCATCCACCACCTCTCTGGGAACCTGGGCCAGGCTCTCACCACCCTCAGGCCCAACAATCTCCCTTTATCCAGCCCGAATCTCTCTCCTTTAGTTTAAAACCATCACGCCTTGTCTTATCGCTACAGGCCCCGCTAAAAATTCTGTCCCTACCTTTCTTATCAGCCCCTTTTAAGTCCAGAAAGGCCGCAATAAGGTCTCCCTGGATGAACACCCCAATTCCCTCAGCCTGTCCCACAGCCTCGGATCATTTTTGTGGCCAAAGATGTCTCCAGAGATGGAGAATCCTCACCCAGCGCAGGCTGTAGGAAGGGTCTGATCCCCATGACGCCCATCAAGACCCCGCTCCCTCTCTTCGTTTTTAAGGATTTTTAAAGAGCAAGAATAAACTGAGCTTCTTTCACTGCAGCCAGGATGAAAATAGCAATTTACACAAGTCAGAAACTGCCCCAAGAGGAGCCCGAGCCCAGGTTCAGTTAAGCCTTTCTTAGCACCACAGCCCAGGCTGCAGCTCATCCTCGCTCCCACCTCCTTTCCTACCTTGACCCCTGTGGTCACCATGGTCCAAGTCTCAGGGTGGTAACACAAGGGCTCACATCGCTGCCTCGTTAATCTAATCACCTCATTAGGCATCTCATATTTACAGCAGCACGAGCTCTGCCCGAGGACAGAGCAGCTTGCGATCCCAGGGCAGAACGGGGACGACCCTTCTGGAGATGTTGCTGTGCAAAGAGAGCCCTGAAAAAGCAAAAAGAGAAGCCAAAAGTGGCTCAAAAACAGAGAGATCAGAGGAAATGATGCAAGATGCTTATCGGAGACACGGGGCAGTGCCAGGCTTTGCCTGGAGCTTCCCCTTCCTACTAAAAGAAATGTGTTAAATTAGAGTAGAGAAGCATGTACTGTTACTGTCCTGCAACAGCAGGGGAGACCTTTTATGTATTTCCCTCTCAAAAGTCAGACAAAAAGGTCAGCAATTCCTAAAATTTGCAAAAACACACAACCCCCCCCCATAATAATAAAAGAAGAAACTGATGCAGGGATTGTGGTGTTCCAGCTTGAACCAGGGAAAACTTCAGCTCACCTGAACGTCCCACACAGCAACTGGGCTTTTAACTTAAAGAGAATATTTTAAACATCCCAGATTTGCTGCTTGTTTTGAGTCTTTCTTTGTTTTAATCAAGCGAGAAAATTAATTTTTAAAAATGCTCCCTGGAAAAAGCAGGTTTTCAGCGGCAAGCTTCTGAAATGAAAAACTCTTTTGCAGGCTTCCTCTGAAGAGAAAAGGGCATTATATATTTTTTTCATTGAAGTGGATGGGATGTCTTCTTTCCTGATGCGAAAGAACGGTGTTTCTGGATAAACCCTGAGCTGGCGTGGAGGTAGGTTATAACCTGCCCAGCTCCAGCCAGCAGCGAGGAAATTATATGAGGAGCCCAAAACTCATTGTGCTGCTGCTCATTTAACCAATTTGGATGTAATGGAGCTTTCCCCAAACCGAGACTCAGAATGAAATCAAGAAAAAAATATCAGTTTTATCTTAAATTGTGATGGCACGAGATGGTTTCAGAGCTGGACTTGTACACTGTGCATTTCCACAGAGCCGTTTGGAGTCATAGGAATGGTAGTTTGGGATTGCCAGACTATGGTTCATTTAAAGCAAAGAATTTGACTCAACTCAAAACAAAGCTCTTCAATGTGGATTTGCTCCAGATGCCTTTTTTTTTTTAAAACTGTAAGCGAGAAAACCAAAATCACAGCAATTGCTATGGCCGTGTAACCAGCGCTGCAGTGGAAAATTCCCATCCAGTTCTGGACCCAGAGAGCAGTTGCAAACTGCATTTCAGAACCAAATGAACTTTCCTACGAGTTATCAGGAAGCACTAATGAAATCCCCTCTTCTGGAATAAAAGAAACCCCACCCTGTTAACTCCCAGAGAAAGTCCCAGCATTAAAAGGCTTCATTAATGCAGGAAGATTTGCCATGCCAGACGAGAGCAGTGGTGTCCTACCAGTGCAGTGTTGTCTGTGAAAGTGCTTCATTCCATATGCTTCGGAGGAGAGAAGAGGGAAAAAAAAATAATTAAAAGGCTCTTAATGCATCTGGCCAATTAAATAAAGCTGTAAATGGTGAGGAAATAATTCCTTCCTGACCCCTGCAGCAATCAGCTGCTGACCTGAAGCATGAGAATTGATTAGCCTTATCTTCCTGCAGCATGTATAACTACAAATGTTATTACTGACCATAAAAATCACCCAGCCCTTTATGGAACCCATTGGTGGCATCTGGCTCCGTGACCTCCCAAACCATGAATTTTGCAAGCTGGAAGAAACACCCCAATGGAGGGAGATGCCCTGTTCTGTTTCCCTGGGGAAGTGAGGCTGGAGATGGTTTCTGATGTACTCCCCCAGTTTGCCCCCATCCAGCCCTCAATAAATTCTGAAGTTGCACCAGGGGAGGCTGAGGTTGGATCTGGGGAACAGTTTCTCCCCCAAAGGGCTGTGGGGCATTGGAACAGGCTGCCCAGGGCAGTGCTGGAGTCACCATCCCTGGAGGGGTTGGACAGACGGAGATGAGGTTCTCAGGACATGGGGCAGTGCCAGGGGTGGGGAACGGTTGGACTCAATGATCTTGAGGGGCTTTTCCAACCAAAATGATTCTGTGGAATTTGGTGATGCGCAGGATTAAAGTGCTCCTAGGAAGAAGAGAAGGCTTTCAGCAATGCTGGTGTCGCTCCCCACCGCTGATGGCACGGCCGCTGCAGAGCGGCAGGGTCGAGCACAGCCCAGGCTTCGCCTCGTCTCCTCTCACTCCATTAATAACATGCCTGTCAGCACCGGGATAAGGGAAACTCCTCACATTTTCCTCAGAGACAGCAAAGCCCCCGGGTGGGATCTACCCTTGTTTTCCTCAGCAAGAAAATCCCATCCCCCTGACGCAGGTGCTCACTCAGCATCTGCCCTGGAGCAGAGGCCTCTGGCCAAACGCCACCTGCAAAAGCTGGAGCGTCACCTCTGAGCTGATCGATAAGTCCCTGCTGGCTCTCCTGCAGTGCAGTGTCTCCATCTGTTGTGCCTCCCTCTGCTCCCCCCCTCGACCTTTTGCACCGGACTAATCACACATGTGGTCTCCAGAAGGTCTGGGGAGCAAACTGCCAGGGGACATTAGGGATAGGGGACAACTTAACTCCTTCAAGAGCTGGAGTTGTATTATCTGGTGACCCAAACCAGTAGTGACAGCATTGATGTGGCTGCTGGTATGTTCCAAAAATCTGAGCGAAGAGCAGCACTTGGTGGCTTTGGTACCCAAAAAGCATGGAGGGTATCTAAGCAGAGATGCTGGAGATGTAGCCCAAAGCTGCAGCCTCTGATGAGTCTTTGCACAGTTCAACTGCTCAAGCCCATCAGGGCACAAACATCTCCTGTGTCCCAGACAAACCCAGGGGATGCAGGCACTTGGAAAGGAAAGATTTCATATGATGGAAATGGAATTTCTTACAGGCATGACACAGAAGGCCCCATCACATTTCAACCATCACTACAGCCCTGGAAGAAAAAGAAACAGGGAGTGTTAACGAGTGCTACCAAAACTGATGATGCTCTGAGGACCAAATTGCATTTGCTCTGCATTGAGAAGGGAGCCTGAAAGAGGAAGCATAGAATCAGGGAATCATTTTGGTTGGAAGAGACTCAAGATCATTGAGTCCAACTATTTCCCCACCCCGGCACTGCCCGATGTCCTGAGAACCTCATCTCCGTCTGTCCAACCCCTCCAGGGATGGTGACTCCAGCACTGCCCTGGGCAGCCTGTTCCAATGCCCCACAGCCCTTTGGGGAAGAAATTGTTCCCACATCCAACCTCAACCTTCCCTGGTGCAACTTGAGGCCGTGTCGTCTTGTCTTATCACTTGTTACTTTTGCTCCATGCCAAGGAACATCCCCCCTGCCCACATTTCTCAACACCAACGTTCCACCACCACCTCCAGCAGCAGAGCCCTCTCTAAAGTCACTTGGATATCGAGCTTCACCCCTCCTCTTCAGGGGAGCACATTTACATTCATAACCTCAAAATAAAACATTAAAAAAAAAAAAAAAACACAAGGAAAAGCAACAGAGGCGAGAGAAGACAAAGGCAAGGCAGAAGGGGAAGGGGGACAAAAGGGAACGGGCAGCTGCACACTTCAGATCCAGACCTGCTTGAACTCCGCTCGCCTGGAAACTCATTTCTTTTGATGACAGCCCCAATTAGCGTGTGGCTGGCTGGCAATCCAGGCCGCGGGGAGCCGGTCTCTATGGAGAGGGGGGGGAGAAGATTTCATTCACCTGCATGGCTGGCAAAAGCCTGATGTGCGTAAATCTTTTAGAGAGCTGCCTGTGGTCATATCTAACATCACTGCCACATGACTAGAGCTGCGAGAGGTGGCGTCTCGAGTCGGTGTGAATATGCAGCGTCCCAGCAGGATTCTGCTCCAACTCTTCCCTCGCTGGCTCAGGAGAGGGCAGAGGCCATGAGGTGCCACGAATTTGCAACAGAAGGCAGGAATTGCACGAGCCACAGGTTTTTTTGGGGATTTCTGCAATGGCCATGGGTGAAGCATTGCACAAAGGCCAGATTGATCCTCCAGAGCCTTGCTCGTCCTCTTCACTCAGGAAGGGGAGGAGGAGCAGAAATGGGATTTGCCATCCGTTTTAAGAAGCCTGAAATTAAAACAATCAGCTGTATTTTGCTGGTTGCATTTCTCACACCCAGTATGGAGTGTCCCCGGCTTCTGGGCAGGGACGTGTCCCATCAGGGTCATGTGTGACGGGAACTCTGCAATCCGGGTGGCAGGAGCAGAAAGGTGAGAAGAGTGGGATAAAGAGAGCAAAGGGATGGCAGGGAAGGGATGGGAAAGGAAGGAAAATAAAGAGGTGAACACACAAGGTGGGGAGGGCTACCCGCATCCATCTGAGGAACGTCTCGCCAGCTGCTCCCGGCCTTCACCCCGAGCTCCGCAGCAGCTTTGCGGCTAAGTCCAACAACAAATACCCACCGTACCAAAGAGATTAGCAGCGATCAAACAAGCGGGAGGGAGGGAAGGGCTGAACGGAGAAGTGAATGGGATCCCTCGGGGGTTTAGCTCCGGGATGCCAGCGGTTCCTGCACAACCCATCACAGGGAGCACCTTTTCTGGCCTTGGTCCCCTCTCCGGTTCGGATGTCGGGACCAGGACGATGGATTCTAACAAAGCACCTGATTAAAACTTCTTAATCGCCACCACAAGCTCTAGATTTCAGCTTGTTTTAATCACGTGTGGCTGCACTTGTGAAAGCTTTGACTTATTGGTTGCTCTGTCTGGGGTGAAAATGGACATAATTTTGGTTTACACATGCTTTTGCATACCTTTAGCTGCCTAAAATGATCCTTTAAAAAAGAGCTATGCTCATCTAGAAAACCAGAAGATACAGTAATGAGGTGGCTCTGAGAAAGCCCTGAACAAGTCACGGAAACAAATGAGATGCTATGGTCAGAGTTAAATATCATAAATAACCTTAACTCTGCCCTCCATTTTCAAGCAAAAACCAAAACAGGAGACAAGCCTACAAGTACACCGAGATGTTTTTGGGAAGCATGCAGGCTTTGAAAAGCGGCATATGGATAACGGTACCATTGAACAAAACATAATGAATCTCCCTTATTAAATCTCTGCCTGCAAAATCCATTGCACAAAACACACAGCCAGGCCTTCTTATTCAGTCTCCCCTTAGTTTAAATCCACCATCTGAACCAAGGCGAAGCTCCAGGACACACAGCCCAAATAAATTCAAGTGTCCCTGGAACATCCCAGCCAAGCAGCTTTTGGGATGCTGAGTTACAAACCAAGTTAGGAATATGTCCTGGAAATTAAATAAAATACTTTTCTTGACTCCTTAATAAGATGCACCTCAAAAGAAATGAAAGGAAGAAGAAAAAAAAGTAAAAACCTGCTGCTGCTTAAGCAGGTAAAACTAGACTGGATGAGTAAGCTCAATTACAGTTAATTACTTAAAGTTCTGTTCATATTTCTACATCTCGTCCTCACTGATGCCACACGAGTGCAGCTTGAGTGTCAAACAGCATGACTGACATCTGTCAATCACAACACCTCCTCTCGCATCATCCCACCCTGACCTCCCCTTACTACTTCTCCCCACACACAGAGGAGGCAAACCACGCAAACCAGTTTTCTTTCACTGGGATTTTAATTTAGGGGGTTATTCTTTTACTTTCTAGTCCTGTAAAATGATACTTGACTTAAAAGGGGGGAAGGTATCATACTCGTGTCCAAGGAAAAGCCAAAATGTAGCATTCTCATTCCGAACATGGAATTTTTGCACGATGCCACCTTATGTTCTTGTTTTTTCGGTAAATACCATCAAGGGAATAAAACCATGTGAGGCTGAGCAAAAGGGCTCCAGACTAACACGTAACAACTCACTTTTTAGTAGAGTGAGGTGAGCCCTTGAAAAAAATCCAATAGTCACTTGACTTAATGCTGGAATCCACTAGATCACTTTTTATGACCTGCTTGTGTGTATTTCCAAGCAGGAAGGTGCAAACGCGAACACATTAAGAGCACTGCCAGGGACCTTTCACACTGTGAATTCTGTCCTAGTGTCCCTTGTACGGGACACAAGGTGCTGAGCCAGGTGAGGCTCAAATCTGCTCGGATCAGGTTTTCTGGCAGGTCAACAACATGTCTGTGCCATGAGATCGGGACAATTCAACAGAGAGGAAACACAACGCACGTGACTGGGTTAACCAGAAGCTCCCAAACCCAAATTCTCATCAGCCTTTACCCCCTTGCGCTTGGCTGAACTTCCAACAGGTGAAGAGAATAAACAGCACACGACCTATCAGCCCATACTTTGGTTTCTTCTCTCTACGGCAAAGCTACGGTGTGGCCAGCGTACAGTAACCTGTTACTTTTTTCATTAAACCTAATTGATTCTAAGCAGGAAGCACTTTTTAATTTCCTTTAGCGTTAGAAATAATGTTAGCCTCTATAAATGAAATGAAAAGACGCCACCCAAAATGCATTTTCAAATGTTCCCTAAATAGCAAACGACATTCAAATCGGATGCAGCCAGGATTGTAATTGGAAGCTGCAGAGGGTCCGCTTTCAGGATTCATAATAATTGCCGTTTCGCTGAAAAGGTTCATGTAATAAAAGCCTTTGCAAATAAGGGCCAGCTTCTCCAAAACACGCAGCTAATTCTGGTCATTCCAGCGATACAAAGTGCCCCAAAACTCCCCGGATAGTGCCATCGCAGAGCTATAGCGGTAAAAGGCAGAAGGAATACAGCAGGGAAAGGTTCACCAAGGACAACAAATATAATGGCGGCTTCATAAAAACCAGCCCAACGGGTTGGGATGCTTCAGCCTAGAAAAGATGCAGGCGAGGAGGATTTTAAAAAGGTTTACAAAACCTTGAGTGCACTGGAGGGGTGGGGAAAACTTGTTAAACCATCTTGTCCAGCTCAGGAATGAGAGGAAAGTCATCAACCAGGCCCACAGCAAATCCAAGGCAGCAGATGCTCGCAAAAAGGTTTGGGTGCAGAAAGTTTACAGGGGTGCAAGGTGAGGCTGGGCAAGTAGCTAGAAGGAAGATCCAGCAAGGAACATTAGACAGGTCGTATCAGACACAGAAAATAGCCTGAGCTGGAAATAATTAGAGCCCAAGAGAGCACTCTAGGAAAGTATCATAACCGCTTGCCTCTTCTGACTGTTCTCTAAGAAAGCAACTATGGCCAGTGAGTTTCTGTAGAGATTTTTGGTGGGGTTCTCTAGGTTTGGATATTTTTTTAGCAACAGCCTTTACTGGTTTCTCCCTACAGCACGAGGTACCAACCTGACCAAGCCAACCCTCAGCGCTCTCCTGGAGAAGAAAACGCACAGAAATGACCTGATGTCAGGGGACAAGACATGAACAAAGGGAGATAGAGGTGAACACAGATGTATACGGTTGCATAGGTTGCCCTTACGACTCTAATCCAGGCCTTACTGACTTCAAGTGAGAAGGAGGAGAGGGCTGAGCAGCTGTAGTTGGGCTGTTGTAGCTGTGACGGTGTTAGGAGAAGAGGAAGGTGAAGTTCAAAGGGAAAGGTAGCACCTTCAAGCAAGGTACCTGCTCGGGTGGTGAAAGCAGCCAGCCTTTGGGATGTGCAAACGCCCTGCATCGAACTGAGAACAACTCTCAAGCATCCCAAAGTCTCGCTTATTTTGCCCTCACCCAATTATATCACGCTTGAACTTAGGAAAGATGCTACCTCTCCCTCCAAACCTCGCCTCCCTGAGCCTCAGTAAGACAGATGACACCCAAATAAGAATCAATAACCAGGCTGTGAATAAGGAAAGATGGACCGCGTAGCAAATGGATACTGAAAAGGGCAAGTTCTAGGGAGGACTAATGATGGAGAGGGGGAGTTTGAGCAGAGGAAGACGCTGCTTGGCTCTACATGTCTTCAGGAACGGAAAATTTTGGAGGGACAGCCGTGTCCAGAGGAGTCAAAGCAGTCAGGAATCCAGACACCAGCGGAAATGCTCTTGCACAACCAAAGTCCTCCTATTTTCAGCATCATGGGGTTCAGCAGCAGCAGGGACAGAGCCAGGAACCACAGGAGATGGCGAGTTACAGAAACGCGGATGCTTCGCACCGTTAGAGGTTTATGCCAGTAACAGCTCAAGCAGCAACTGGAAAAAAGCCAAATCCACTCATCTCAAAGTCCCTGTCTAGCTCTCCTATAAAATTAAGACTCTTATTTTCTTCAATTATCGTCTCCTTCCAGTCCACCACCCTGCACCCAGCCAGGCGTCCATCCCTTCAGCCTTGCATCTCTATCGGGATCACAGAACCACAGAAAGCGGTGGGGGGAGACAATAAACACACCTTCTCCAACAGCAGCTGCACAGCTTGCGCTAAACACAGGGTGCTCGGAGTGATGTTACCTCCGAGGAGATGATCAAAAGAATCGCGCTAATTTTGTAATTCACACCTGGGCCGCAAATGTGAAAGAGCCAGCAATAATCTCTCATGAAATATTACATTGTTTAAAGAGTTCCCAGTGAAATTCGCCCTTAATTGATTTTTGATCTGTGAAAAAACGCTACGGAGAGAGAGAGAGAAGATATTAGTCATACTCCTGTTTTATCACTCCTGCGAGCATTTTCCTCCCTTTGTTTCCTTTGTCCCCAGAGAACCAGCACGACACTGAAGAAAGCAGCCTGGGAGATACTACAAAACCAATAAATAACACTCGAACGGGAATCCTGAACAGCACGTCCTCTTAAATCATCCTGCAAAAGGTGAAGTGGCCTCCTGGGACGATTCAGAAATGAGAGAACACAGGTTCGCTGTCCCAGGCAAACCCCACGGGCTGAGCCTTCTCCTCTCCCCGGGACCCAGACCAACCACTTCTGCAGATGCACATTTCATCTCAGAACATCACAGGGAATCTTGCACCAGAAATGAATGACACACAGCAAAAGCCGAACAGATCGACTGCAAAGCGCCGACAGAAAATTAATTCCGGCATCAGCGTCCACGGCACAAGCAGCTGCTGAAGCCAAGGAAGCAGGTTGGTATTAACTCCCGAGTTAATTCACTGCAAAGCTTTTCCAAAAACCAGCAGCAAGCTGTCACAAAGCAAATGACCAAACGCTAAAGTATACCTAGAAAAAAACAAGAGAAAATGCATCTATAAACATCACCGGAGACCAAAAAACTGCTGAGAGATGACTGTAAAACACCAGCTACTTGTTCAGATTTTAACTAGCATTTCCATCAGCCAGAGCACCCATTAAAAATAAAAAATGTGCAAAGGTTTTCTTAAGAGCTTTGTCAACCAGATTTGTCAACCAAACAGGCTCTGTAACACCTTCTGCGGCAAACAAGTTGCAATGGGTGCGATAGCAGGTTTAAATCTGGGAGGCTGCTAAGTGAAGTGGAAATCCCTGGACACGCTGAACATCTTCAGTACTAAAGCCTTTGATTTCAAAAATAAATAAGCCAAACCCCCCAGAACGTTAAAGAATGAAGGGAAGAAAAAGGGTCCTCCACAATTATAGAAAAACCAAGTAGTGTTAAAGTAGTAAAAGAAGGATGACCCAGCTGACCGCAGTAGAGGATAAGGTGGTTTTTCCTCCTCTAAGTATTGTTGGTACAGCAGGAATATACACAGTCTCAAGCAGATTTTAAAAGACCTTCAAAAATAAAGTTGTCTGGAAAACACAAAGCCTTAGTAGCATCCAGCAAGGAGCAAATGGGACAACCTTTACCTGCCATACAGCTGGAAAAGCATGACCAGGGGCTACAGCTCTACCATATGGAACACCAAGAGCTGGGATGGTCACAGAGAACATCAAAGTTCTGGGATAATTCACTATTTTTCCCATTTACCTTCACAGTTATATTCCAGACTGGCATTTGGTTCTTCTCCAAGCCCTCCATCCCACATCCAAGGGAATTTGTCTCTTCAATGGTTCAAGACATTAAAAACTTAAAGCAAATTTTGTATGCAGCTACACTAGTTAACCTTGGATCCAGCAAAGCTCCAACGTAACAGGACAGTTCACCTATACAATAACGTACTATCATCAGTGCTATCCCTGGCAGGTGCCAAGACACTCCACACACAAAGGACCTTCAGTTATGTCTTCTGGAACTAGTCCCATCTGCACCTCTTAAAAAGCATAGAATCTTATAATCATTTCAGTTGGCAGAGGCCCTCAGGATCATTGAGTCCAACCATAACCCAACTCTAGCACTGCCCCATGTCCTGAGAACCTCATGTCCGTCTGTCCAACCCCTCCAGGGATGGTGACTCCAGCACTGCCCTGGGCAGCCTGTTCCAATGCCCCACAGCCCTTTGGGGAAGAAATTGTTCCCACATCCAACCTCAACCTCCCCTGGTGCAACTTGAGGCCGTTTCCTCTGCTCCTGGCGCTTGTTCCTGGGGAGCAGAGCCCGACCCCCCTGGCTCCAAGCTCCTTTCAGGCAGTTCAGAGATCAGAAGGTCTCCCCTCAGCTCCTGTTCTCCAGCTGAACCCCCAGCTCCCTCAGCCGCTCCCATCACACTTGTGCTCCAGCCCCTTCCCCAGCTCCGTTCCCTTCTCTCCACTCGCTCCAGCACCTCAAGGCCTTTCTTGGTCTGAGGGGCCCAGAACTGCCCCCAGGATTCGCGGTTTTTCCTCCCCAGGTCCCAGCACAGGTTCGGTCACTGCCCTGGGCCTGCTGGCCACACCAGTGCTGGTCCCAGCCAGGATGCTGTGGCCTCTTGCCCACCTGGGCACACACTGGCTCGTGTTCAGCCGCTGTCACCAACACCCCCAGGGCCTTTTCCACCGGGCACTTTCCAGCCGCTCTTCCCCAGCCTGTAGCGCTGCCTGGGGTTGGTGTGACCCCAGTGCAGGACCCGGCACTTGGCCTTGGGGAACCTCAGACAATTGGCCTCAGCCCATCGATCCAGCTGGTCCAGACCCCTCTGTTTGGCCTTCCCACCCTCCAGCAGATCAACACTCCACCCAACTTGGTGTCATCTGCAAACTTACTCCAGGTGCACTCAATTCCCTCATCCAGATTGTTGATAAAGAGATTAAACAGAACTGGCCCCAATACTGAGCCCTGGGGACACCACTTGTGACCAGCCACCAAATGGATTTGGCTCCGTTCACCACAACTCTTTGGGCCCAGCCATAGAGCCAGCTCTTTATCCATCACAGATACACCATCCAGGCCATGAGCTGCAGCTTCTCCAGCAGAACGCTGTGGGACACAGTGTCAAAGGCTTTGCTGAAGTCGAAGAACACAACATCCACAGCCTTTCCCTCATCTACTAGGTGGCTCACCTTGCTGTAGAAGGAGATCAGGTTGGTCAAACAGGACCTGCATCTCTGCCATCAGGTGCCTGCCCCATCTCACAGGCACAGAAGTGAACGCACAAGGACACACAGTGATCCCAGCAAGGCCACCAACCCCAGTGACACGGACACAACCGGGAGCTGGGTCGCCCAGGACCCACGCTGCTCTATCCACTCCGCCTGGAGGTGGAGGCACTTGTTTTGCCATTTAAGGTATAATTTAGTGTACTTCTTACCTGACTCTTTTGAATATAACGACCTATGCTCTCAATTTATTTTTCTGCCTTGAAAATCTGCTCCTGACTAATTCCCATTCATCTGCCTAGTTTTGCTCATTCCTAGCACACTGTCATTTTTCTAACTGCAACGTGTTCAGCTCCATCATCCCAGGCATTTTATTTGTGTGGTTCTGCTCTAACGGCTAGCTTAGCTGTTTCAAATTATGCCTTGCTTTCAGTTTTGCTTGAGTGTAAAAACGTCGTGTAAAAATGAACTACCCTCTGATGAAGGCTTTCAGACTTTCCATTTGAGGAACAGCATGCGGCTTTTTTTTTTTTTTTCTGGAAGCAATGGGAGAAGGATCAATCCAGCTTTTGTTTTACAGATTGCTACAATAGATAGCTTCCCCGTGGGGAGTGTTACAGAACTATATTATGCTTATATAAAGGGTAATGACTAGGAACTTGGAGAACTCTACCCTTAGGAAGTGCTTGACGAGTGAGAACAGCGGGTGTGGAGGGAAGAAGAAAGCCTAAATGTCTTTCTGTCCTGACTTTCTCTTCTTTTTATGTTTGGAGACTCAACTCGGTGTCAGAAGCAAGTTGGCTCCTGCAGGTACATGAAAGCAGATAGGTGTGAATGTGGCAAGAAAGAAAATCCAAACAAACAGGGGAAGCTGTTCATACCCAATCCCTGAGCAGGTGAAAGGGGTTGTGTTCAGCACCAGGACGCTCTTTAGCTCATAGAAATTACAAGAGGAGCTGGATAAAGGAGGGAAAAAAGAGAAAAAGCCACAGCGAACACGCTTAAGGTGCAGCCAGGAAAGGCGGCTTTGTGTTCGAGAGCTTCTGGTCACATCAGCAGCGAACAGAATAAAACACACAAAATGCTGTGAAAGCTCCACAAAGCCATTTTTGACCCCCATGAACCTCAAAATACAAAAGGTGTCATCTCTGCCCACGTGGACCTGATGCTAAATGTGCCTTTGTGCTGCTAAACAGCCCAATGAGCCCATCACAGGAATAAACCTCAAAAAAGGTGCCCTTTGTTTTGTGTGTAGTAGGCTCAGCTCAAAGCCTGGCTCAGAGCCGTAAGGGGGGATTTTCCCTAATTAGGGTCACACCTGTTTGGGTCACGTCCGTTCCCTACGTTGGTATGTGTTCAGATCCACTACGCCCAACTTTAGGTGGCATTTCAGACAACGGAAATAAATGCAATTGAGTAAAAAGTAGCAAGAAGTTCCCTGAATGGAGACTTGTATGAAATAACTGAGGAACACAAAAACCCCATATGCGTTACACCAAACATGGCAAATACAACTGCAATACAAAAAGTAGCCTAAGAAGGGGGCAAGAAGCTGCTGGGACGATGCACAACCTTGCTCTGAAGAAGGACTGGAACAGCCCAAGGATAACATCTGCATCCCTTTCCAGGCTGAGTTTAACAAAACCAGTAGTTCACAAACAAGCAGGCAAAGAGATGGTGAAGCTGGACAGCAAATACCTTCCCAAAGGAAGGAAACAAAGATGTAACTGAATACAGCCAAATTAAAACGGCTCTACCAGTCACAATACCATGAAGACAATGCAAGTCATAAGGTGAATGGCCAGGCAAACTACAAGAGACTGAAATACTCGGCGGTACAGCCAGCACAGGAGCTGCTACATGAGCCTAAAATACAACTTGATCCGCGAAGCTGCCATGCAAAAGCTGCAGGAAATGAATATAAAAAAAGATGCACATGCAACAAGGAATGGAAAGAGGGAGTGACCTCCACAACACCCACATCATATCTGCAAGAGAGAATATCAAATGGTATTTGAAGGAGTGGGATGGCTCTCGACACACTAAAATCACAACTGGGTGAGAGCAATGTAGCAATACACTACAAAAGCAATATATAGGGGGAACACACTGCTTTGAAAGAAAATCATTATGAGAGTAACAGATATTTCTGGTCCAGAAAAGTCACCATCACAAAATAAACAGCATGGCAAAGGAGCCTTGCAAAACAAAAATTAAAATATTTGCATGCCACTGAGCACTAATTCTTCTGGCAAAAGGACCCAGCAAAGCCCAGCTCTGGAAGCCGAGAACACACAAACCGTGCGCCTCGGAGCCGGGGAACTGCAGCCTTACCCGTCATCCCAGCGCTGGCAGGCGGAGGTGAGGGGACAGGGACGCTCCAGAGATCCAGTCTGCAGGGCAGGATCCCCAGTGCCACCAGCAAGCTGCACAGGATCCTCTCTTTGATCTCCCATAGACGGCTTAAGGTCTGGACTAACTCCTGACTGCTGGAAACAGCCAGAAAGGGAGAGCAAAAACCGAGACAGAGCATCGTACACAAGCAATTTCCCATCTTCAGGTTACAACCCCATCCCACAAAGCGAGAGCAGAACAGCTGACATCCTAAGATATTAGAGCGACTCGGAGATTATTAAGACTTGTGAAGGATCTAATAAAACATCCTCCCAGTCCTGCTGTCCCCCAAAGGCGATGCCTGGACAAACACGTATTACAGCTGCATTAAGACAACACACCTGCGACGTAAAACAAGCAGCTTTTTCAGAAATGCCACGATGTGAAGGAAGGTGAAATCAAACCACCTGACAACAGGGAACGGGGGCCTAAGTCATCTCATATAAAATGGAACAGCTAACACCTGCGGTTATAATAATCCCTGGGACAAGTCTGTCTTGCTCTAGAGCCTGCATACAAAAAGAGACGCAATATATATTCAAAGTCAGTAAGGCTTCACGAAGGAAACCTCAAACCACTGCTGAGTGGTTTGGTTTTTTTTTTAAAGCCACAGTTTGTAGTCCAAATATCTCCTGTGCTTCCCACTGAATCTCAAATATTGGTGCTTTGCCACGTGCTGCAGGAAGGAAGGTTTTCTTCACAGGGATGCTGAGCTCTTCACCCCAATAAGAAGCTCAGAAAACTGCCCCGAGGCACGAAAAATATCAGCGTGGGTTAGTCTCAGGGTTGGGTCATGGCTGGACTCAATAATCTTGAGGGGCTTTTCAACCAAAATGATTCTGTGATTCTGTGAAATACATGCCGGCCTTGAGAGACCTTACAGTAAAGTAGGAAGGATCCTGGCATTAAGAACACACCTTACCAGTAACCTCACCTCTTCAGCCTCCCAGAGAACCGTCCGATAGGGCTGCGGGAGGCTCTGCAGAAAACACAGTGAAGTCACCTGGCAGCAGGTTAATCCCACCACCCGCTCCTCCAGACAGCACGCTCCACATTACTTGCTGTGCTTTTGCACCATTTACCTGGGAAAGGAAACAGAGCCAGGTCATTAACAGTGGGCAACAGCAAGAGTAGAAATCAGTCATTCAAATAGCTATGAATTAGCTGAAGGAAAGCAGGGGAAAAAGAACAGGGATGCAAGCCAGTGCTCTTGCTTGGGTCGTGCAACATGTCTACATCCAGCATCTCTCACTCCTGTGTGACTCCGCACTGGGAAGAGTAACAAGAGATAAAAAAGACGCGTAAGCGACCATCAGTGTTACCGCAAAAAGCAGCCTCAGAGTTCCAGAGTTCCAGCCTGCCAGATCCTGGGAGAAAACAGCTTTTTTCTTGAGACCAGGAACCCATGGGAAGCAAGCTTAGGTAGAACACACAAATCCCCACTCCTGAAACTCCCAAACTACTCGTACGGTCTCCTTCACAATGCTAAGACAAAAGAAATGAGTAGAGGAAGCTGAAACACAGGTGGTAAGAGTCGAGCAGAGGGAACGGAGGAAGAAGAACAGGTTGACAGGTCTCCCACAGATGCTGGCAGAGGCTGTCACCCTCGTCACAGCCGACAGGTCCCGTGTGTGACAATTTCCTTCCACCACAGGGACGATGCTCCCGCCCCAACATCGCACCACCTGCAAGCGAGCCGCTCTCCCCACGCTTTCAGGCAAATACCGCAGGTGACGAGACACACGCTGTGAAGCGCAACCAGATGGAGCACTCGGGGTTCAGGCTGCTGCCTGCCGTGCTGTGGGAAAGCAACGGCGCTGGGACAGACGGCACAGGGCACTGGGATAAACTGGGACAGCAGGGGGACCAGGAGACTGTAGTGTCTCTGTATTTGAGGATGAGGAGAACAAGATGAAACCTGTCAGGGACAGTTAAGCAACGTTGCCCTGGTTGGGGTGGGAGATGTTAAAAGCATCGTTCTTAGAGAGACCTTCCACAGAGCCGTGAAGGCAGCTGAGCTTTGACACCCCAACGGAAGGTGCACCCACCTTCCCCCCAACAAGACCTCCTCACCCACAGAGTAACAAAACCATTTTGGTTGGAAAAGACTCTCATCGAGTCCAACCGTTCCCCAGCCCTGGCACTGCCCCATGTCCTGAGAACCTCATCTCCGTCTGTCCAACCCCTC
>VWYH01002712.1:128939-183925 GCA_013399365.1 Pampusana beccarii
CGGTCACTGCCCTGGGCCTGCTGGCCACGCTTGTACTGACACAAGTCAAGATGCCGGTGGCTTTTTTGGCCATCTGGGCACATGCTGGCTCATGTTCAGCCACACACAAGAGCAAGATGTGATGATGGAGGTTGGTCCCAGCTGTCTCACAGGGAGCAGCATAAGGAACCAGGGATGTCTCCGTGCACGGAGCTGCAGGAAGAAACGCCCTGGCTGCTCCCAATGGCCCAGCTATGCCTGCACACAGATTTAGCAACATAACATTTCAGACCCTGGGTTTCCACGGCCAGGACTGGGACAGCAGTGGGGATGGTTGTTCCCATTTGCAAGCACCAACGATGTGCTCACTGAAGCCAGAGCCGCGTGAAGTCAATGAGAGGTGCTGCCTGCATGGGCTGGAGTGGTTATTGATTTGCTACATGACCTTGGCTAAGTCACTTAACCTCAGCTCCCTCATCTGTATATTGGGAATTATGGGACTTGCAGAGTGCCACAAATTCATCAGAGGGAACTACTTAAGAGCCCTATTATGATTTAATGGGATTTCCCACTTCAAAATTACTCCTGTGAGGATTGAAGCAGCTGGACTGGGATATTCATAACCCTGACTCCCTCTGTAAGTGCAGAGTATTTTTTTTTTAACGATTTTCCCCCATAAAATACTCATGTAAATCTTCTCGCTAGAAGTACACAGCCTAAGCATGTCCAGGTTCAAGGCTTTTTACAAACACTTATTTAAATGGCTTTGGTCTCGTCAGTCATCTCTGCTAATGAGCCCATCTCCTTGCCCAATTCATACGGTTCCAAACACACGGAGTTCCACACCGCAAGCTGTTGTGGTAAGATGCTCATCTGGGTTCTCGTGCGGCGCAATCTACTCAAATTAAGGTGCAAACCATCACGTAATGGCTCCATGGAAAAAGTGAAAATCCAGAGGATCATCTTAAAAGCTAAAGGCAGTAGCAATGTGCTGGTTCTGCCCAGAAGGCCAGGTCCAAGGTCCAACTCACCTGTGGTGCAGTAATTGCAATACCACCGTCCATAGCAAGGTTTCCATCAGTTTGCGCCCACCACAGAACCAAATCCGCCTCCGAGCTGTGTTACATGCCCCGGCCCGACATAAAACAGCTATCGACGCTTAAGAACAACCAGCGCAATCATTTCCAAAGCAATTCAAGAGACCTTGAGGACAAGGCAGGCTATGCGGTGAGTAGCTGAACACAAAAGGCTTCCCTATGGTGGATGCTTTCCCAGGGAAACTAAAATAAAAACAGACAGTGTTTGTACCTTAGTACAACTAGTGCTTTATGAGCTGGCTCACAGACCAATACACAGCTGCATTCAAGACCACAGGACTAAATCTAAAGCGTTTTCCTACGCTGACTTGCTCTTCCAAGGGGAACTTCAACACTTCTGAGGCTGAGGAATACCTTCTTCTGTGCCGTCACACTCCCCTGCTCCTTCCTCACCCTTCCCCTCCTCACCCACACAGTCACTCGGTATTTATTCCCTTCTATTTTATTTGGATTTCCTCTAAGCGCAGTCATTAATCTTCCCCGCAGATGCCCAGCTCTGACAGCTGAGGTCTTGACACCTCCAGTGCCAGCGAAGGACATTCTCATACTTTTCTCTTTTTTCTTTTTTCCTCCCCCTTTTCTCTTTTTAAAGTAACCCTTCATACCTCACCAGCCACGGGGTTTTGATGAGAAGGGTCATGCGAACTGGAGACAAGGGGGCTGTGGGGGAGGAAGGCGAGGGAAGAGGATGCGAGTCCCCCAAGGAACGACCCACGTCCCACTGAAAAGGTCAGCGTGCTTTTGAGTCATCTGCACTGCGCCCCGACACAAAAAAAATACACTCAGCCCAGTGCAGAGATACTTGATAAAGAGTCTAATGAAGTGGAAAGAGTGTTGTAGGAAAAGAATAGTCCTCTCTCATCCTGACATCCCATGATGCTCCATCTAGTTGCTATGGAGACTTAAAAAAAAGAAGGGGGTTTTGTTGTCTTGAAGGGCCTTCTCCCTTCCCAGTAACCTTGACCTTTTCCGGGTCTGTGTGTGCATGTGTATGTATTTATAAAAAAAAAAAAAAAAAAAAGAGATAAGGAATTCCATTTCTTCTTATCTGGTCATGGCTCACTGGCTGGCACTGACGCATGTGGGGGGCCGTCAGCTCGTCTCAGCGCGCAGACTTGGAGAGGATAAGAGCAAGAAAACACAGAGCGGAGCAGTTAATTAAGGCTGATGTTGCAAAGGACATTGTTTGCTGAATAATGAATTCCATATGCTGCAGAAACACAAGCGCAATTAAAGGTGTGAGAGATGAAGGGCAGGAGAGGAGCGATGGGTCACCTATTACCGTACAAAACGGCCCCACCGGCTCTCCAAAGCTCGGGGTTCAGACAAATAAACCCCACCGTGTATTACAACCAGCGATTATTTCTCATAAACATGGCAGAGGTGTTGCTGCCAGTCTCCACAAGGTGATGAAGGGTTACCAGCAGTTGACAACCATTAGAGAGTGATGTGAGAGTCATTTAGACAGGTTGAACACAGTTGGCTTCACGTGATACCCAAAACATGATGAATACGGAGTTAAGCAGACAGTCTAATGTAGAATAACGCTGCATGCAAAAAGTTAATGTTAATTCCCTCCCTGTTGTCTAAAAAAGCTCCCTACTTTCCATTTTCAGCCAGCCCTGAAGTCAAACCAAGTGATGCTCAGAGATGGGGATGTCACTAGGGCCACCGTTCGCATCCTCCATTGTCCCTCACAACACGTCTGTCCCACAGAGACACTCTCCACCTTCCCCATCTCCTTCTCAAGGGACAGGGGGACACTTGGTACTGGAGTCTGCCTCTTCAGCTTGGGTCCTCTTCCTGGCTCAGAGGCCACCACAGATCCTGCTGCTTGCTCCTCATCCAACAGCACAAGCTTCTGTATCCCATCACGTCACGGGACGAGTGAGGAAAGAGGCGAGAAAAACATATTGTTTTGTGGGATAAAAGCCACAAAGCCTGGCTTAGAAAACTTTGGTATCAAGAGTGGAATGAAGACATGAACTGTCTCCTGACATACTGCCTACAACAGAAAACCAGCCGATGGACTCTACGCAGAGAACACAATGTCCTCCAGGAGCAAGACCTGGATTTGGATGGAGCGCTGCACAAACCCGTCTTTAAAAAATGAGGCTAATTTGTGTCATAGAATGACAGAATCATGTTGGTTGGAAAAGACCCTCAAGATCACAAAGTCCAACCGTTCCCCAGCCCTGGCACTGCCCCATGTCCTGAGAACCTCATCTCCGTCTGTCCAAGCCCTCCAGGGATGGTGACTCCAGCACTGCCCTGGGCAGCCTGTTCCAATGCCCCACAGCCCTTTGGGGAAGAAATTGTTCCCACATCCAACCTCAACCTCCCCTGGTGCAACTTGAGGCCGTTTCCTCTGCTCCTGGCGCTTGTTCCTGGGGAGCAGAGCCCGACCCCCCTGGCTCCAAGCTCCTTTCAGGCAGTTCAGAGATCAGGAGGTCTCCCCTCAGCTCCTGTTCTCCAGCTGAACAGATAAGACGATCAGAATTTGACAGCACTTTGCACCTGGTTTGCCTGCGTTATAGACTAACGAGAATCTGCTATCTTAGGATGTCTTTGAACTCCTCTCAATTAAAAGCAACAGAAGGGTCCCAGGGTCAGAGTTTTAAATCCTTTAGGGATTTAGCCTCTGTCCTAAGGAGATTTCGGTAAGGTTCACGGTCACCACTCACCCTGTGTCTGTGCACCCCCTAAATTAACACAGCACTGACCCGAGCAAGACAAGAAATTAATCTAAACGAACTCCCCGATAAGTAACCTTGGCAGCTGTCTGCTTGACACCCTCCCAGCCTGGCTGAGCTTTCTCCAGTTGTGACTTGAAGCAATTCTACTCCACCGGCTGGTGCCAACAGCTCACCACATCACCACTCCAACTGAGATGAGAGTACATAAGAAAAAAAAAAAAATCATTAAAAAACTTATTAGAAAATATTTCTCTCTTAGCTGAGAGTGCTGTCGATACGATCGCCTTTTCATTTTCTGCAAGCCCACGTGTGTGTGTGTCTCTCCCCACAACCCATCTCTCAAGCTGACGATCTGAATGGTCGCCTGGGTTTGTCTGTCCATTCCCAGCCTGCCAAACCATCCTCAATCGTAAGATCCATCTCCTCCCGCTCAAGGCTGCATTGTTTTCATATCCTTGGAGATCAGATGTCTGTTCTCCCTTTTATCACTTGAGCCGCACGTGTTTTGATTGTAAACACCCTGATAACGCTCCTGTTAGCCCCTCGCAAGTGCAATAATAACGGATAGATAACATTTCCAGCCATGATACTTAGACTGTCATCCTACACCGAGATAACAAGGAGCAGCCAGCCTGTGAGTCTGTCTTACTCCGATAAGGATCTTGTCACCATAGATACAAAAAGGAGATAAACTTGCTAAAATAATATCCTTGTTCATGTCACTTTGCTCAAGTTGGATAACAGATAGTGCAATTCCTCTCCCTCCCCCATGCCAAGGGTATTTACAGTTCCTACATCCCCATCACCAGTAGAACAAGCGCTTGATGTGTTCCGGGACAGGAATTCACATTTCTCACCCAGGTGAGAGCAGCCGACAGGTGTCACCCCGCAGCATCGCGTTTTGGGCACATCCAGCGAGAAAGCGGCTGCGATTCCCAGCCAAACCGCACAACACACCTAACATTTCTCCTAGAAAAGCGTCACCCATCGCAGCCCAAACTCAAGTTATCCATATGCACAGACCCGTTGCA
This sequence comes from Pampusana beccarii, assembly GCA_013399365.1. Classification (NCBI taxonomy): domain Eukaryota; kingdom Metazoa; phylum Chordata; class Aves; order Columbiformes; family Columbidae; genus Pampusana; species Pampusana beccarii. The sequence goes on from VWYH01002712.1 coordinate 133,743, forward strand.
TCCTCGTTCCAAAAACCCACCTGGCGCCAGCGCGGTCCAGCGCAGAAGCAGGTGACAACAGTCAGAGCTTGTCTTCGTACAGAACTACGAGAGACGCTTGACATTTCTGCGCCGAAGCATTTCTCCAACGAAGGAGACGGCTTCGCAATCAAAATGAATACGCGTGCAGAAAAAACTCCGAAGTTGCCAGGCTTACAAATCGGCAGCTGAGTGTTTCTCTAACAAAGGAAAACCGAACGCAACAAAATTGGAGCAGTTACTCGAGGAACACACCTAGCAACTCAAAACCGCCGTGCTTTTTATGTTTGGTTGGGTTTTAGGCAAGTATTTCTAAATACTTAGTGGAAGAACAAAAATATCCAAAGGAAATGTTTCTAAATTGACATTTGCTCTAAAAAAAAGTGAAGTGCTTGTTGGTAGTCTACCCTCTCTAGCTGTCTCACTACAAATGGCAACAGCCAACGCCAAAGCAGCTGACATTTCAGTGCTGACTGGTCTGTATAGTCTCCCCATCATAGAAAATATAAGGATTTATTCTCCTCATGGTAAGTATTGACCCTGGCTTTGCTTCACTGAATATTTACCTCTCGGGTCAATAAATCATCATGTTCATCTCAATAGAAGTCAGTATCTGCTTAATATTATATTAACCTTTACAAAGCAGAAAACAGTTGTTTTTCCCCTATAATAAAATATTGCACAAATTGGATAACCAAGAAAGATTTCTTTGCGATGGCGTTTTTTTCACGACCGACATTTTTTGCTCCATCTGAGGCATGTGAAAAGAGCACACGTTTAATATATCTGGAAGATAAACACGTAGGTGTCTGTCTTCTGGCCAACATGATAAAATTGCTGCATCGCTGGGTTCTCGCAAGCAGCTACACATGGTCAAACTTTTGTCCCGGCCAGGCATTAGCACGAGGCTTTACAAAAGCACAAATCACAGAAAACACGGAGACCCAGCCAAAATTTGGGAAGAAAACAGCTATGTGAATTTGTGAGGAAGGATGGCTAGGCAGAAAGACAGATGGAAAGCACGGATGCAGAAGGAAAGATGCCTGACACGCAGGAAAAAAAGTGAATTTTCATTATGGAGAGAGACAAGGCCAGGGGCTGAAGTTGAGCCGAGCCTCATTCACCAAAACACAGGAATAGTGGGGAAAAATCAGGAGATAGCCGGCGAGGCAGCACTCGCTCCCCTCCTGTCACAAACCTTTGTAGATTAAAGCATGGCACTTCTTCACGAGGCTTGACATCCTGGCAAATTCATCCCTTCAATAAAAATAAACGACTTCCAAGGCTGCGTGTGAGATATGGCTACACATATGGCTGGCACATTTCCCTACATATTGCCTGAACTGCCACCGTCTACCTCGCTGCTTTGTAAAGCAATTTCAGATACAGCTCCTTAGCTATTAAACTTACAATATAAAATATAATTCTCCTTTATGCCGTAAGCTCAAAAAGCTCCTTTAAATATGATATATACACTTCTTCAGTGAAACCTAGATTCTACCTGTGCTTGCTTCACATGAAGGTGCTGCCCGCAGACACCATCCAGGTTTCCTATATAGAGGAAACTGAATACTGCCCGTAGATTTATCATAAGTTTCATTAGAGCAGAATACAGTAGAATAAAATGTTCCATGAATGTGGTGCTCTGAGCAAACCTGCCCAGGGAAGGGTGGTTGGCCTTGGGTAGCAGCTGGGAGTGAGACGGGAGAGAGCTGAGAGGGAGAATTTTGGAGCACTTATGAAAAATGAGAAGGATATCGGGACAGAGAGTAGAGCGGGAGCACAAAATCCTCCCCATAATCAGTACAAAAATACCACTGGAACCTGCTGATGGCCTCTGGGTCCGAACGCCACGCCAAGCATCCCTCTCTTCATCAACAATCACTTGCAAAAGCTTCCGAGCTGCTGGACAAAACCAAACCCCAGCCGTGATACGGGATACAGAAAAAAAGGCACATTTAACGCTGCAGTGGGAACAAAGCCTGGGACAGCAAATACAGAGCCCTAAGGGACAGAGACCACCACAAACGGGAGGAAAGGACACTCTGCTGCATGGCATGAACACCTACGGCCAAGGAAAAGCTCCACCAGGAGAACTAAAATGAGCTTTCAGCAACACTGGAACTGCCTTGAAAGACTCTGGGTTTTTCCAAATGAGCCTGTCACCTTCAAATTTGGGATAAATGGCTGGTGGCCACCATAAAATCCAGCTTAATCCAGGCAGATTCTGGAGCCCCATCAGCAAATAGCAGCTACAGAGAAAAAAGCAGCCAAGAAGTAACTATTCTTCCTCTCCCTTGCTAGGACAAAGCCTGGCTTTGGAGTAATCCCACTTCCCCCAAGGTACTCTACTTCTCCAGCCAGGAAAACTCCTCCAGAGTAAAGGGAAGGGATGGGCTGTGCCCAGCTCAGCTAAACTGAGACTAACTCGTGCAACACCCACCAAACAGGTGTTCCGAAATCCCAGGGTGAACAACTCAGAGGATGAAAGACACCTCTGCTCAAGGGCACGTTTAATTCTGATGGTGCTTTGCTGCAGAGACAAGGCTGAGGATCCCAAACCTTGGGAAGGCAGTGGGAGAGCAGCGCACGCTCTGTAGCAAACGGGCCCACATCCAGTCCAAAAACTTTTGGCTTTTTTGGCCGTGTTTTTCATGTGGTGGAATGGAAAGTTTTCCTGCTGCGCTCTGGAAAGGGCAGAAACAATAACCTTTGCAATTAGCACTTGGCAGAACAAGCGCCTGTCCACAATAAATTAACGGAACCGATTAGGGGAGGAGGGGGAAAAAAAAAGTAATCGGATGCCGTAAGGTAAATCACAGCTCTACCGGTGATGAGCAGAGGCTGCTGTGGAACACGGTCATGCTGGGACATCCTGCTGGGTCCAAGGGGGAGACCCAAGCCTGGTCCCAGTCACAGGAGGGCAGGAAAGTCAAAGCGCGCTTCTTTTTGAAGCCACTCATAGGGAATTTATTGCCCTGCTCTCACCTCACTCATAGCAACCACACCCCAACAGGCCCTGTCAGAACAAGAATAGTGATTTTTCTAGTCAACATCCCCTGGTCCTCCACCCAACTCGAGTATAAAATTGTATTTTACCTTAAAAAGACATTCAGTCCGGTATCCCCTGGAAGATCACTCCGATGCTCCATTCGAACTGTTTCGGACACGCCGTGTGCTTCAGAAAGCGAGTGAGGAACCATAAACCAGGCCAAATGATGAACGGCAGCTTGTCAGGACGGGGAGATGTGCCCAGTGTGGTGCAGCAGAGCTCACTGTCAGACCTGCCTTTGTCACCTCTTCATCAACCACCTGGAAAAAACAAGCAAAAGGCAAATACGAAAAAGAACTAAACAGCAAATAATAGAATTGGCAGACCAGGCGAGATGAAGGAAGTGTTGCCATCACCAGGGAAGGACAGAAATATGGAACAAATTAGGAGACAGGTTAGTAATCAGGGTAGAAAAGAAAGAACAGCAAAGTAAAATGTCTGTCCAGACAGATTTACAGAGGGGATCAAAACCATTCAAGCAACCAGAAATTCTGCTCTGCAAAGGCTTTCGGGATTTCAGATTTGTAGGTGTTATTAAATAAAACCTAAAACTGTCCCCAGAAGAGAGTGCCCATGGTCACACGTGCCAGACAATTATTTGCTGGGGATTTTTTCTGCCTGAAAACGAAACTCTCAAAAAGTCGGAAGCTCATGAACATCACAGACAACGGAGACCTAAGATCTGCCCCACGGACATCCCCACAATCACCCCATAGGAGGCCAGTCCCATTGCTCAGCATCCAAAAAGCCTGGGGATGGGTGGCTGGTCTGATTTCATAACCTCGTAATACATATTTCACACCCAAGCTTGCTTTTTTTCTTTCTCCCCTCAGCAGCCCTTTTTCCTTCAATGCAAGTTATATAAACACTCAATTCCCACAACCAGTGCTGTAAGAAAATATTAATTCTCATAAGAGCCCCTTGCATCCCTCTCCAGCCAGCAGAACAGGATGCTCAAAGGAGCCAAACAATGTATTCATGCACCCAGAAAAAACGTTCAAAAATTCTTAAGCAGACCCTGGAAGTTCAAAAAAGCACTGCAAGAACATCGCGACGAGCAGCAGATTGGAAGTGTTGTTTTTAAAACCACGCTTAAACCGCAACACCGTGAGGTGCACCGATAGTTCGCTGCAATCCATCTGGATGTGGACACAACAGAAATAACAAGATTTAAACAAAACAGGTGCACACACCAACAGGAGAGGGGGGGGCTGAAAAAGTATACAGCTCTGACATTCTAGTGCATATATATATATATATATATATTTGTTTTCATTTAAGTACGCGTGCAACATTAGATGGACCTGGAGATACTCAGAAGTCTCTGAAGATGACATGATGAGTTCTCAGTGTGAAAGATTCACTCTGCCCCAAAATTATTCCCATTCTTCCTTGCTTTCTCCTGGTGTGTTAGAGCGACAGCACACTGGACTACAAATGAACACCCAGCCAGCCCTGGCCTTCTCCCAAGCCTTAAATTGTTTATAGCCCATTCCATCTCCACTTACAGCCTTGGGTCTGCTAATCGAATTGCATCTTCTTTCAATAGCCGGACATCTTTTTCCTTTTAAACACCGGCTTATCTAATCTGCACCATTTGCATTTTGTGAAGTCTAGATGTGGTACGAGAATCCAGTAAATCAGATTTAATACAGCAAAGTGCTCTTTATCTAAAGCTCAGCATTTTTTTGTTCTTCAAGCGTGTGTACGTACGCTCTAAGTAGGGGATCGTGAAAATTGTTTTGGATCATGTTCACTTCCCAGGAGCCAAAGACCAACGCACCATCCTTCGGGTCACTGAGGAGGGAGCCTTGCAGGCTCCTGCAACTGTTTCCTCATTTATAAACATTTTTTCTCCTTCTAATGCTTATTCAAGCATCAGAGAACATCCCTTTTCCCCTCGGCGCAATTACTTAGCGCAAACCCTGGCTTTTAATTGTAAGATTAAAGAACCCATTAAAAAAAAACGTCACCCAGGAGATATTCAGAGGTGTTCTGTCCGATACTCAACGGGATCCTTTGAAAGAATCACCCCGAACTGTATCAAAAAGCAGATTTCTGCTTTCTGGCACGACTAGACCAGGGTCATCTCGCAGGAATCCTGCGGGGTTTGAATGTTTAATAGTGGCACCACAGCTTTTGCCTCTTGAGTCTTCCCTGGACAAAGAATCCCGTCCATGAGTCAGGATGAGGCCGAAATACAGACCTGAATCTGCCATATTTTACCCAAATCATCAAAAAGGGGGGGAAAAAACCTCCACACATACGACTTACCCACAGACTCATCTACCGCAGCTAAAATAATGATACCTCAAAGCCACCAGAACCTTCCGCTTGCGTCCCGTGATGGTAACGGGCAGGTCTCCTCCTCCTCCTTGGAGAGCTCATTCCGAGCTGCAATTAAAGCAGATTTCAATAGACTCGAAGCCAACAGGCTTCACAATTATTCCCTTTTCCTTTCTGTGCATGTTTGGTCACCGAGCCTTGTTTCTCTCCGCAGGGGAGTCTGCTTGCTAAACCTGCTTGCTTATTTAAAACCCAGCAGCTTTAGCCCACTCCCATTTTGCCACCTGAGACCAAAAACCTGGAGTCCTCCAGTCATTAAAAGCAAGATGCAATTAGCGCCAACACCGACTGGCTCGCTCCCTCCTATTCCGTGCCCGTGTCTGAAGCTCCTTCGTGAGCTCTAATGCGTGTTTAATGTGCAACTTAATTATTTGATTACAATGGCGTAATTATGTAATTGTAATGTATTGTGCGAGTTGGCTGGAAGGAGACGGGAGACATTTGTTGAGTGACGTGGGATAAACAGAACAACAACAACATCACAGAAACAGAATAAATCTAATGAGACAATAATTTGGAGGAACAGTTAAGAAAATGGGCACTTTGGAAAATTAAAAGTAGCTGGAAATTAAAAAAAAAAAATCTTTTTAATTAATTTATTCTTCCCTCCCGCCCCCTTTGTAATCAGTGAGCAATTTCCCTCCCGTTGCCAAAGCATGAGCGAGTGTGGCTGTAGGAAGGAGCAGAGCCAGGGGCTGTCCTGTCCCTGTCACACTTCTCCCCTGTCCCCGCTCCCACCAGGACAACGGGAACAGGCGCCCAGGTTGTTCTGAGCTGGCCAGAGCCACGTGCAAGCCAAGGAAGCTCAATAACCTCCGTGGAAATCGGGGCGGTTGCCGAGCGGTTCGTGGTGATTTACTGCCGAGCAGTAACTCAAGTAACCTGGATCCGCCCGCTGGGTCGCGTCAGGGTGACAGGCTTGCCGTTTGACATCTGGGCTTTGGATCAGAACGTTCAAACCTATGGCCTGCACCCAAAAACGAGGAGGAAAAATATTACTCGAGGTGAGTGGAAAACACAGGGGAGCTCATTGCAAGAACTGCAAACCACATCTTGGAGACAGACTTTGAGCCCAGCTTCGTAAGCTCTCTGGTTTCTCCTCCCAAAGACTTTAACAACTGCCTTTTCCCCAGCAGCAAGCACATTCTTGAGGAGACCACATCAATCAATAAGACTAGCAGGAGCCCGGACAACCCGCTCAGCTTACTCACCCAACGTCTGCCCAGGTACGGTCCACCCGCAGCCTCCCGGGTTTCCGTGGGTGACACAAGCCCACAGGGAGTTTTTTCAGGGAGATCTCTGACCCTGTTTCCCATCACTAATTAACTGATAGCTGGCAGGAGGTTTGTTCTGGTAAAGCTTTCCATAGCAAGGGTTTTTCTGGTCACAGCTCGGCTCCTATAGCACCGGCAGGTAGACACACAAGACAGCGCCCAAGACCCGTGTACCCATCACCTGGCAACTGCACACACAGCACATATGCTGTTTTATAGGTGACACATTTATATACATTTCTATGCAACCGGGGTTACATTCATGGCTATTTCAGCCAAGTTTTTCCTCTTGTTAAACCGCTTTCCCAAGCCAAACTTCGGTAAATGTGAATTCTGACCTGTTTCAGTTCGATGTTGTCAAACCCTGGAGTAAGTCACACCGGAATCGTTCCGATATTAGCAAAGCAAACAGAGGCAAGGGCAGGTACTGCTGATCTATCTGCCAGCTATCCAAACACGATTAACCGCGGAGCAAACTCTGGGATACACAAGTCAAAGCACTCCAGTAAAACCAAGCTCTTGTAAGGATGCCAGCCAGGGAGAGATGGCGAACAGAACCCAAATAACCCTAAGTATGTGCAGACCCAATCTGCCAAAAGTTGCATCGCTAACTCCTACGCAAGACCCGATTTCAGTCCAAGGCATCTATTTCTCCCCGGAGTCTTTTAGGTATCTTTACATCAGGATTAACTCCATCCTATATACAATTACAGTATAATAAAGCTTCACTCCCCAATTTGCCCATGGAAAAAGCTGCAGGAGCTACTTGGAAAATTCTCCCCCAGGCTCCATCCCTTCCCAGAAACACCGTTTTGGAATGCGCCTCCTTTCTGAATCAAACACCACAACCCTCAAAAATTCTGCCAACCTCCTGACTTGCAGCGAGACAATGAATTATTTTCCACTGAAATAAGAAGTCAGCACTTTGAGACAATACTTCGGAATAAAAATGTTTGCTTGGTGGAGTTTACTTTTTGAAGAATGTCATCTGAAGCCAGAGTAAAAACATTTATGTTTTAAAAATTAGGAAAAAAAGTTAAGATTTGTATGTACTCTCAGCTTCCAAAGGAAAAAAAAAAAAGCATTTAATGAAATCCCAACAAAGCAGATTTGGCATAGCCCACGCATTCCACTGCGTTACTTTAGAATAAAAACGACAAGAAAACTTTCTGCGATTAAGATTTCTTGCCATTTGGCTGACTGCAATGTAAAAAGGGACAGCAGACTGCCTTGTGCCCTCAAGAATTTCTAGAGCATCCCTCTAAAAAGTCATCGGGTCTATCGGCTTTAAATCCTCACGCTGAATCCTTTGCCATTGCAGAACACATTCACATTTTGCTCCTGGAAACAAAAAAATAAAAGAGAGGTGGTCTTCTGCAAACCTGGGCCTCCAGCAGCATCCATCACCCAGCACGTGAGGTCTGAAATCCCCCGCTTGCACCAGAGTATTTGCATTTCCAAGTGTTTGCGAATTATTATGTTGTGCAAAGGCTTGTCTAACTCTTCAGGGAGGCCGCACGGACGCGTTATATATTCAACAGACGTGCAATAAATGCAATTTAGCACCATCTACCCACCTCCAAACACTCCGCTTCTTGCTCACAGGGAACAAAACAAAACAAAATTTTAATAATGCATCAGCCACGGGTTTGATTGTTATTAGATTTGCAGATTCGCTTGGGGTGGCGCAACATTCATCACACACACGCACACCCCAAGCAAACCACCATCCAGATGTTGATGGACAGATTGACGGGGAGGAGAAGGACACAGGTGACAGAAGTGGGGTGATGGCAGCTGCCCGACACAAAACCAGCAAAATTTGGGATGCATCGGGATGGAGAGACTTGTTTTTTGAAAGGAGTGAGCCCTGCACCCGTGCGCTGGCTTACGGTTTCCTTCTGTCATGGAAGAAAATCTGGATTAACGCTAATTAAAAGAGATGGGGAATATGGTGGTTAGGACCAAACGTCTTCTCTTTAGTGGAGAAAATGCATACAGCATGTCCCAGTAATCTAATTAAGATCATATAACACAGTATGAGCTACAGTCTAAAAACTTGCATGGAACACTTGGCATAGCTCTGGATCTCCATCATCTGTCTTCACGTCCTTCACACTTACCCAAAAACCATTAACGTTGGCACAGGACCTGTCACAGGTTTTGGACAAAGTCTTTCTCAACGCTGGAGGATCTGCAAGGCAAAGGGACCCAGATTCAATACACTGATTTTAGCTCAAGAGTGAACAGACCTCAAAGCCAGGGAAGACCAACGATATTATGGACTTGATGCTGTGGGAACACAAGCAAGAGAGTCTTTCCCATAAGGGCGATGGGGCTGGAGCCAAATATTTCAGAATCTTTCCGAAAAAGCATCTAACATTGCGGAGGCTCCACTGCCTCTCTTGGGAAATGGGCCAAAACTCTACAAAGCCCATGAAGAAAGTTCCTCCGGGACAATTAGACACAGAGGTACCACCTCTGGACTCCCTGCTCCCGTATCACCCCCCGACAGGAGCTGGCGACTTGTTTCTGGGTTGGATTTTCTATTGGTTCTTTGCAGTTTCGATTAATGAGACCTCCATTCTCTGAAAAAAAAAAAAACACTCTCTCCTGTATATAGACCCCAATACAGGCGTCTTAGCCCGTGCATGGCTATGAAACATTGATTTTTCTCCCTTTCTCTGGCAATTAATGTTGCTTTCTGGCCCTGACTGGTTGCATCCCATCCTCTTCTCCCTCCTTCCCCAGTGTGAGATGAGCCCCTCGGCCTCTCCTCTGCCCAACCCACAGGTGAATAATTGAAAAAATCCCTGTTTCTTATAGACAACTAGCTTGCCGTGTAAGCATTAAATATCAATTATACGAGAAGCCATGCAGAGCTTTAATTATAGTCATGAAAAATCATCCCATTAATCAAGTTTCTAATCAGCTAGTTTCTCGTAATAAGGTGGCAACTGTTATTTTATTGATTAACTCTTAACAAGCCACCGAGATAAATCAATTCTACATTTTTTTGCATATATCCCGTTTTACAACAGGAAAAATTCTCAGCTTTATCGGGGACTTGCTTGAGTGTAAAATTAAGCTCTTTACTGCTGCTTTTCTCTGGGGCTTCTTGGTCTTGGCCAGAAAGTGGGTTCCTTGCTCTGGCACCTACCATCCCAGCCTTGTCATCTTTCAAAGCTGTGATTTAGGGGGCTGGGTCCATTCCAGATCAAAAAGAGCTGCAAGAAATAAAGGGTGATATAAGAAACAGAAAGCATTGCCTTTTGAGAGGAGATGAAAAGAGCTCGGCTCCCTTAGCGCGGCAAAACAAAAGCCAAGAAGGGACACGGCTGTGGTCTAGAAATACACGGAGAACCGGAGCGGGGAAAAAGGGAGGGAGGAAATAAGGGTGAAAAAGAGCCATTTCAGTCGAAGAACAAACAAGAACAAAGCAGCTGTGAATTCATATAAGCTGGAGTTTAGAAATACACGCTAAGAGGCTCAGAGCACAAAGACTTTCTAACAGGCTTCCCTCGGGAGTCACTGGGCAAAACCTGAACAAGGGCTTTGCATAACTGGAGCTGCGGACGGAAGAGGCGCCATCGCAGGAGTTTGCAAGGGCTGCGCAGGAACACGAGGCTCCACAGAGCCTGTCCTGCCTTCCGAGAGCCTTTTCTGGGACCCACATCCAGGCCACACATCCAGCCACTTGCTTAATTACTACCTCTGCTGACTTCTCCCACTTACTGCTCCGCTCAACGCCAATTATTCAGCATCAGTTTGTAATAACCTATTAAAGAGGTACCGCTTTTCATCTGCATAAGCAGTTTCAGCCAACACAGTCTGCTGAGACAGAGCGTACGCTGAATATTTAGCGAGCCTGATGGCATTTCAAAAGCATGTGATAGCGCACAATTGATGACATCGTGTGTTTCTCATGTTTCCTGAAGCTCGAGACTAACACAGCACAGAACTGAACCCAAAATTGATCGGAGCAGCACTTAAAAGAAAAGGAAAATGCAGAGTGTTTCTAGGTTTAGATGTAGCTCCCAGAGAATCCTGTTTAGCCACAACAAAGTTTATACAGAAGTGAAATACTACATCCAAGCCCCTCGATCAGGAATGAGGGGTGAGTATTTCGCTCCTCCTCCTTGGAGACGTGCAACAAGCTACTACATTAAGGCCCAAATGTGGCCTGACCCACAAACCCAGTCACATCAAGCCACATGTCATCCCCATCCTGCTGTTCCAGCCTGGCAGGTGGCTGCATTACAGCTTCAGGAGCTTGCCCAGGTTTCGGGGAGACCTGTTCCTTGTTTGGTTTGGCTACCGAGTACCCACCGACAGAGAGATTTGCAGACCTGTGCATTTTTTTTTTGCTGCTGCTGTGACCTCTCCTCCCACAAAATGCTAAATATCCCTGTAACTGGGGTGCACCAGGATCAGCTGATGGATGCTACACCGGGAAGCTGCCCTGGGAAGACCATCCCGCAGCACACACCTGGCTGGGCTTGCTGTGGTGTTACACAATCCAGTTTTTAGCTCCAATCATAGAATCACAGGATGGTTTGGGTTAAAGGGACATTCCCAGCTCCCCCAGTGCCCCCCCTGCCATGACAGGGACATCTTCACCAGCTCAGGTTGCTCAGAGCCCCGTCCAGCCTGGCCTGGGACGTCTCCAGGGATGGTTCAGCCACCACCTCTCTGGGAACCTGGGCCAGGCTCTCACCACCCTCAATCCCTTCCTCACGTCCAGCTCAAATCTCCCTCTAGTTTAAAACCATCACCCCTTGTTCTATCAAATTTTACAGACAATGCCCTATTTTGGGAGCTAACCCCTCGCCAGCGGCCCATATAAACCCAAACAGGTCATGTACAGTTGGCAAAGAGCATCCATAACCCATTCCCACCCTCCATCTTCTCCCAACCCTATTGATTTCTTCCATGCATTAGGCACTACAGTAACATTATATATTATAAATTACCCCAACATTAGCAGTAACACCCTGGACGAAAACTGAGGCTGCTGTTTTGCTCCTTGCTGTTTGGGCAAATACAGTCAGAGGGCATATTTACATCAAAAAAGCATCTCCATGCCAGTATGTGCCCAAAACAACAACCCTGCCTTCTAATTTTATTTCTACCCGATACAAAATAGGGAATTGCTCCCTGCAGACACCTGTTAGCTTACAAGGAGCAAGGACAGTAAATGTACACCCGTTTTTACCAAAGTCCCGCTGTATGCTACAGAGTTCCCTCACACACACACCTTCTGCACCCAACAACCTTCAATATACTTGATGAACTAGAAGAAAAAAAAAACAAACACCAAACCACCCCAGAGCAAATTTTCCCCTGACCTGCATGAGCGCTTGATTCTGTACAGAATAATAAATGGCTCTGCTGTGCCATTTCCACCACCCGCCCCCCCCGGGGAAAGCTCATTCTGTCTCGGAAACGCTTTCACGTGTGTGGGCTGGGGAGGCATCACCCAGCGGGGCATTAAACAGGGGGGCAGGTCTGTGGGGAGGACAATAGGGACGGGGAAAAGGGCTGAGAAAGCTCCCAAGTCCTCCAGGCGTCATCACTCAGAGCCGGATAAAGGCAGAGCAACCGGCTGGCTGCAAGCGTGAGCCGCTTGATTCATTCTCCGCCGCCGCAATTATTTATTCATAAATAAAGCAAAACAAAAAGATAAAGGGAACGTGAGCGGATGCCCGCTCAGAGGTGGCATTTGTGGGAGGAAGGAAGGTCCCAGGACCCAAGCAGGGAGAGATGCCCGACACTCCGGCCCCCACCAGCAACTATCACCTGCCATTTAATTATCTTAACAGGGAAAAAAAGAAGGTAGCAGGGAGAACAGGCACTGTTTTCTCAGTTGAAAACCCCTCCCAAAGTCCAGCAGCAATCTGGGCATCCCCGTTCCTCATCCCTTGGGGAAAAAGCCGCATCCCAATGCGCTTTTCTCCAGCAGAAAACGGAAAGCCTGGGATGCACATCACTGCTCAACCCACAGAGGGATGCTGCCTCCCCATCCCCTCCACAGAGATGCTCCCCGGATGATAGGGACACTCTTGGTGAGGCTGAACCAGCAGCGTCGGCCTTGCACGCCAAGAAAGTATGAAAACACCCAAAGAAACAAAAGAGAGAACAATTAAATGCAACAGCTCGCTACCCCTGAGATCACTGCCATTGAATAATGCGTTTTCAGGCCAAGCCTTGTGGGTCTCAGCAACAGCCTTAACAAGCCAAAGAGAATTTGGGCAGATGTTCAGCACCGAGGAACCCAAGCACGGCCTCCCAAACCGCCAGGTTTTGCTCCAGGAGCCGAAGACAACGCGCTTTGGAGAGCAGGTATTTGCCTGCTGGCTCTTTCTTGCTCAGGAATCTCATTTTCCACCATGTCAACAAGGCCAAGAGGGCTAGAAACGTACAATCGCTTTTTAGTGACAGCTGAACTGCGTGAAACCTGGCTCTAGGGCTCTAGGAAAACACAGTAAATACTGTTAACGCTCGCAATAAAACTACTCCATTGGCAACAGAAGGGTTTTTCTTACCCACCGCTCCTCCGGGTTCCTCCGCCTTCTCTCGCTCGTGCCCAAGCGCTTTGTCTTTGTCACCTGGTTGCCATATGGATGCTAAATAAATGCCATGCAAGCTGTGGCACCAGGCACTCAGCACCTTCCTTTTTCCAGCTGGAACAGCCATCAGGACAGACTTTCTCATACCCCAGCAGCAACGGGAGTTCGACCCCTTCCCCATCCCGCTCTCCATCACCCTTTTGCCCACGCTCGTGTTCGATGGACGCTGCCTCTGGGTCACCACGTGTCCCAGCTCCGGCCGTCACAAAGTGTGCGATTTAAAGACTGAGCACGTTTCAATATTAAATGGGGGAAATAAATAATAAATAGAATGAAAAATATTATTTCTCCCTAAATGGGGACATCACTCGCGAAATCAAAGTGAGCCTGGTCCCCAAGGTTGTAAAATGCCGAGACAAGCAACGTACCCACCTCACCTCCACTCTTTTGTCCCCAAATACAGCATTTGTCGCACTTCCATCGCTGGAGAGGACAGTGAAAAGGTCTCAGTCACCCACACACAGGCACTGAAATGCAGTTTTTGGTCCATTTTTGAAGCACTGTATCGATGGGAGAATGCAGCCCCTCCATGCCTGGCAGGATCTCTCTCAAAAGCTCCTGCAAGCAGCTCCCCAAACTTTAGTGACAGCATAATTGCACATTATCTCCTACAACTTCACTTTGACGATTTAGGGGACAATACAAAGAGCAAAGAGACTGTAATATTCGTATTGACATTTCCCCAAAATGCCTCCTTCCCTGATAAAGCCGTTGCCTTATGAATATGGAAAGCTTGCCTGGAGGCTTCGCTTAAATGCAGTTCGTATTTAATGGGAGGAGGTGGAGCGGTAGCGACCCCTGCGCAACAATGGCCCGGCGCTTTTTAGGATGTGCAAGACGTTTTTTCCATTTTCACGGGCAATTCTGTTTACAATCCCTCCTCTAAAAGGGCTTATAAAAGATTCACTCTGCCTCGGTATTTGAAACAAGAGTTAGTGAGAAAACAGGATTTCATCTCCTAGACCTGCCCCGTGGGAATTCCTAATGAAAACCATTTTTTGTCTAAACTTCTCTATAAGAAAGATTTTTATTTTTCTTCCTTAGTTAAAACAAAAAAGTGAAAACTAAAATACTTCAGCAACAGGCCAACATATCATGAACTGAAGTGACTACCAGAGCACCCAACGAGAGCTGTGATGGACGAGCCAGAGCAGGGAAACTGTGTTCTATGGACCGAGTGCCGGGCTACCAAAAAATTGCTAGGAAACCACTTTCTTGAGCTTGCAGAAAGCCACAGGATTTCAAAAGTCTGTGCCTTTGGGTGCACATCTCTTAGGAGTGAAGAAATTGGATTTGCTGGAGGTGGGCAGCCAGCATCTTCTAAAATCAAAACTGCTGACAACCAATAATTTGAGTAAATGCTTGGGCTAAACTTGGAGAAAAAGAAGTCGCCTTTTTTCTTTTTTTCCCCTTTTTCTTCAAGGGTGAAATCCATGAAAGTCCATGGGATTTTGCCCCAGACTTCAGCAGAAACAGGACTTTATGTGTAATTTCTCTTCGCATTTCATCCATCTCCACGTCCATGACGGACATTTGGCACCACCATGGGAAGATCTTTCCCCTGGTTCTTCAGACACAGACACCAGCGATCAACTGGTTTCCTTTTAAGCTGCGCAGAGAAAAACTCTGATTTTGACAGTTTTATATTTAGACTTGCCTACTGTTATTTTTTTTTTCCAAGGATTTGCGTTTACCTTCTGGACAGAGCTGCAAGTCCACCCATAGAGGCAACCATCGAACCGTGGAAAACAACAAAAAAGTAAAGGATGTGCTAAAAAAAAAGAAAAAAAAAAATCCATAAGAGCTGTAATACCTCAATTAAGGGAGCATAACTATTGAAGCCTGAAGTATCTGGAGAATCTAAAGCCATTAATTCTGACAGCAGAAGGTGCCACTACCAGAGCTGGGAAAAAATCTTTGCCTTTCAGCTCACAAGCAGGGAATATTTCTCTCCCTGGAAAGACAAAAAATATATATATATTATACAATAGTATTATTTTCTGTTGAAATCCACAATTTTGGTTTTGTGTTCTACCTTTCAAGTTTTCTATTGGCAAAGCTGGCTCTTCCCGATCCCGTAAAATACTCTGATTTTGCAATATGGCTGGGAAGGTTTAAAATAAAAGTTTGTTCTGCTTCCAGAAGCTGGCACACTGACAGGGATCCCAGTGTCTTGAGTACAATAGGGGTAAACAAACTTCTGGTCATGGTCCAAATTTCAGAGAGCGGAACAAGAAAATCTCTTCACGGATGACACCCATGAACTAGGAAACACCTTCAAAGTCGGTCAAACGCTTACTCAAAAGGCTGGGAATGGGAATTATGTGAAAAAGCCACAGTTCTGGAAGCGTTTTGCTGTCAGGCGCTCTTTCGCTCCAGTTTCTCCCTCTGAGAAGCAGCAGAACAGACAGCACTGGTATTTGGAAAGCCCTTTGTTTCTCCACCCACGAGTTCCCCGGACAAGCCCCCTCCAGGAGCTCAATCCTTCCATTTGATGTCCTTCCAGGTCACCAGTCGATCTGTCACATCACCCCTGGTGTGACCTGGCTTTTTCGGGAGCCAGGAAGCGATGGGGATGCTCTGCTTTAATGCGTGCAAATGGCAATACAGCAAACCCACCATCCGAACGGCACAGCTGCTTCCTCGGCCACCGGAGGTTTTTGTCCCTGTGATGCAGGAAGATGGAATTTTATTTTCTTTTCTTTCTTTTTTCCAGGCACAAGAAGCAGATGAGCAGGATGCAGTGGGCGGCTCGCTCGCCAGCTCCAAGGCCAGGACAAAAACCAGATTCTCCTGAGAAAGGGCACCACATGTCACCAAGAGCACAGAAACACCATCGGCCTCCAGCATCGCAAGCGCTTGGCAGCATCGCTTAAACCCAGCTCAGCCCTACCAGGCTCCCCATGGTTCAAACCTCCTGTTCTAGGCCAGGACTTCAGCACAGACAAGGACATTTCTGGGCTGCGCTGGACCCGGAGGGACCTTTCCTAATTGTTTTTCCTAAGGGAAGGTGAGGCCTTCACAGCAGGGAGGGATTTTGCCTCTTCCCACGCCGGGCGGGACATCGGGACCAAGCGCCCAAGCAGAAGGCACAAGATGGAGCTGCCCAAGGCCCATCTGTCAGAACAGGAAGGACCATCCAACCAACCCACCGTGCAAATAATTAGTATCTGCCTCATGGGCATTAATCATGTTCTCATCCAGCACGAGACAACATCTGCCAGCCCAGGACACGGGCTCCATTGCAGAAACGTCCCGCCTAGGTGAACAGAAAGCTTGCAACCAAACGAATTTACTCCAGCAGGTGTTTCTGCTACGACCTTAACGCAATGATCGACACCATGTCCCCTCTCGTTGGGAGCAGCCACAGCAACCTTAGCATCCCCCCAGGGACGTCGCCTGGGCCACCGGCACCGCCAAGTCCCCAGCAAAGGGGGACAAACCCCTCCTCCCACGGGCACAGCCTCACGTTGGGGTGCTCAGCACCTCCAGAGCCACATTGAGACACCCCAGCACCAGCCAGGCCCGTCCGTCCATTCATCCCAGCTCCTCAGCAGCAGGTTTAGCTCCAGCTGAGCCGCGGGGGACCCCCTGGCCCCTGGCCACAGGGGTTAGCGCTCCGCGACGGAGGATGAACTCACGAGCCCCAAGCACGGCTTCATTTTATCGTAATAAAGAAGAATGGAGTGATGACAAGCCAAGGGGTGAGCGATGGGCTAACGGGCGATCTGCCACAGAGCAAAGCGAAATGAGACCCTCTCCGTTCCCCACCGCCTGTGTGAGTGCCAGACGCGCCAAGAAAGCTGTCACCGAAAGACTAATTCATAGGCGCTTCACAATTTATGCCCGGCCTTTCAGCCCCGTTTCTTCCTCCAGCTGCGGCGATTAATGGCAGCAAACCCCTCTGTCTGCTCCCTACCTGGCTGGCCAGAAAGCATCGCTCCTTTGAATCCCTCGCATTATCAATACTGCATTAGCAGCACATACTTCTTTAATGTGGGTGTAATCGCCGCTAAGGAATATTGCCAAGTGCATTTGCTTTTGTGGCAAGGGAAAAGCGGTCCTGTCTACACGCACCTCTGGCACAGCTCTGCTCCGAGGGGTTTGCAATGGGACAGATGAAATTCTGAGGTTTGCTGGCAGGATGGTCTCCTGACTGCATTTGCAGCCACTTTGCTCCGACCTTTAGCTAAAAACAATTCACACCTGCCTGCCCGGCAGTGGGTGACCCATCGATTTAAATGAAGATTTACTGGCAATCCAGGACGGCACAGCTTCTTTCGGGTACTCTGTCAAATTAACCACTAACAGCAAAGCTAACGTGGTTTTACAATTCCTTGGCCATGCTGATTTTTATGGTACTGCAGGCTTGGCCCTATCAGCATCCCAAACAAGCCCATTTGACCACTTAACCCTAAACCAGAGCCACCTCCTGCCCCTTTTGGAAACAGGGCCCTTTATCAGAGCTAATACTGTCCCAGTATGTCACAAAGTAGTACATGCACAAACACAGGAACACCAGCAGACTTCAGGGTAAAAATACAATTTCACCCCCTCTGAGATTGTTTTAGCTGGGATGCTTCTTGAACCAGAAACCACAGAAATAATTTGCCAGTGAGAAACCCCGACTTTCAGGTGCATTCCGGGTATCCATCCTAATTCAATTTTCCCCAAGAAGCAGAGCATACCAGGACAATCAGAAAAGCAATATGTAGTTTTTCATCGGATGCCTCAGAGCACACCTAACCGAAGAACCACAAATGAGATATCCTCCCCCAAATCAAAATGAGCTTTTAGCAAAGCCCAACTCAACAACACAGATAAATGAATACACAGCTGGTTCATGCCCCAAATCCCCACATCCAAATTCTCTAAGACACAGGGAAGAACAGGATGAGAACCTGATTTGTAATGGCTGGGACTCACACCAGGCTCTACAAACAGCCAGGCCAAGCAGACCAGACTTTAAAGGGTCTGAGAAAGGACTCGACCCTCTCTCCTCCCCATAGTTTGCGTGCGTTTCTGCTTTCACCCACGCTGTGGCATCTGGGGCACCCATCTGGATGAACAAAAAGCTGACGAGCTTGGATTGTCCCTAATTAACTGTGATAATCACAGCGGGCACGGCCGACCAAAGAAAAGGACCACAGAGAAACCGGCATCATCCACCACGGGCCCTTGGCACAGCGGTGCTGGATCCTCTGCTCTCGCCCTGAGCAGTCCCTCGGAACGGGATAACACGCTGCCCCATTTCCATGGAAGGGGAATCACATTCGGGGCAGGGAGCTGTGATCACAGGAGCCAGGCAGACACGCAAGAGCGAGCGGACTTTCACCCCAAAACCTCATTAAATATAAAAGAGAAGTCACCATGGATGTTAATATATAGCACCAGGATTTATTCCCCCCTTCTGTTCTCAGCGTCACGTGACAACATTAATTAAATGTGTTGCTGACCCTGCTGGGCTTCTTTAAATATTTGCCATTCTCCACAAGCACTGTTTGGTTAATGAAATGAAATTAATGAGCTCATTAGATTGTGCCGTAATCTTTCAGATGCAAGCCCGGTGCTCGGAATCACTGTTCCCTTTCTCTGCTCCTGCGGTTCTCACTCCACGCATTCAGCTCCAGGAGCAAGAGCCCAACAGCGGAGTAATCAATTAACGAGGCAGCCGGGCACAAGGAGGGGATGGAGGAGAGCGCGAGGCCAACGAGACGCGGCTCGACGACTTTCCCACGGGAGCCGGTCCCGCAGAGCCCGTGACCAACATACCTTCGTTTGGAGGATGCTTCACCAAGGTGAAGATCAGCCATGGGAGTCGGAGATGGTGGGACACGAATCCATGGCTACAACCCCTATGGTTTGTATGTGAAAGCCGAGAGACCCTGGAAAAGAAGAGCCCGGGTTTAAAACTTCCAGACACGATGCTTAAGCGCAGCCACCCGGGCGCTGCTGAAATACAGGGTGTTTCAAAAAGATGGACCCAATTTGAAATCGCTACATCTCTGCAACCATGAACCGCCAAAGAGTGAAACTCTTACAGCTCACATGGCAGATAAAAGGAACACAGAACATTTATAAAAGGTTACTAAAACCATTCACAAATTTTTGTGTCATTATAACATGTTGGGTCCATCTTTTTGAAACACCCCGTAGAAGAGACCTCACCCAAAACTCGGGCAGGCCGCGGGGTTGTCCTCCCACCACGCTAGGATCTCTAAAGCATCTGAGCAAGGAAAGCACATGTGGTCCACAACCCTCCACCCAAGCAACTCCCCACGGTCACTCTGATAATCACTCACCCCAATTAACCCCCAGGTCGATACAAACAACCCTCACGCGACCATTTTTTTTTTCCCCAAATATTCCCCCTGCCCAGAGCAGCATCCGCAGCTTGGTGGCCACCACTGAAGTGCCACCACCAGAGCAGCCAAGAGGACTCTTTGCCTTCGGGCTTCACCACTTCACCAAGTGATTTCCACCTTTATTTTGAGCAGGAAGGATTCTCCCCAGAGCAGCGCTTAGTTCTGCTATAGTCTTGTGAAGCTTCGTCAAAGAATTAACTCGGATCAAAGAGTCTCTAGAGCAGCACAAAATCCTCTGATAGGGAGGAAAAGGAGGGAGGGGGGTGGACAATAACATGAAAAACGCTTCAGTAAATCTCTTTCCAAGCAAGCAAATAGGTGTATTTCTGCATGCGAATAAGCCCCACAGTTCAGAGATTGTGTTAGCTATGGTGACTCCTAATAGCACCAGAGGAATTCAGGGTGGGAAATGTATGCAAATCAAATTCTCTCTGCGGCTGTATTTGCCAACAGATTGGATCGCAAAGCTTTATCAAGCTCTCGGTCCCAGGGCTTTTGTAATTTACCTTTTAGCCCAGAAGTCACACGATGATGAACCAGGGGAAAAACAAGGGGATGATGAGCACAAACGGAGGGGAAGTGAGAGGAAGGCATTCACACAGTGAGACACTGAGAAATGGTAAGGTTGAAAAAAAAAGTGATACCCCAAGTCTCCACAAAAGCCTCGGGGAGAGCAATGCCACAGTCACTATTGTAGAGCACATAAAACCAAAATACCATTCCACTCACAGGTGGTGGGACCGAAGCTGGAAAACCCCAACTAGCTGCATTCCCACACTCACTGCATGCAAAAGATGATCTCAGAGGACCTGAACCATGTCCCCTCCGCAACTTAAAGGATTATCACCTAGCTTGAAAAAAACCCAGCATCGCCTCTATCTGCTTCCCCCAACTCTGAAAGCTGGGATCGCAACAACCAGACACCAGGCTACCAACTAAAACATGTCCTGGTTTTACAACCCTGCCACATCCACGGCTCAGATGCCCAACAACCCATCCCACAAGGTTTGGCTTGCCTCTCATTTAAAGGATTCCAACATCACTGCCTTCGGTGACCGGTGATTAAAGCAAAGGGGAAAACTGCAGCTATCATTTATCCGTGACCTTAGAGGGGGCTGCAATACTACTGGCTGACCGATGGTAGGGCCCTTGGCCAAAAAGCGATGGAGCGGATCTCAAGGGCAGCAGAGATGTGGCAGGAGCAAGAGGCAGCACATGGCAGCGTTGTTTAGCTGAGCAAGGCCACTGAGCTGGTGTTTTCTGAGGATGAGTTACTTCAAAAGGGAAAGCAAATTAGCCTTTCTACACTTATGGCACTGCAAACAGCACCAGTCACCAGAGAATCACAGAATCACTTTGGTTGGAAAAGACCCTCAAGACCATCAAGTCCAACCGTTCCCTACCCCTGGCACTGCCCCATGTCCTGAGAACCTCATCTCCGTCTGTCCAACCCCTCCAGGGATGGTGACTCCAGCACTGCCCTGGGCAGCCTGTTCCAATGCCCCACAGCCCTTTGGGGAAGAAATTGATCCCAGATCCAACCTCAACCTCCCCTGGTGCTGCATTTGATGCCCCCAGGATGCACTTGCCCTGGTGGTGCCCGGGCTCAGCGCTGGCTCTGCTGAGCTGCTGCCAACCAGCACCCCCAGGGCCCATCCTGCAGGGCTGCCCTCCAGCCCCCCCTCTCCCCATTTATGATTAGAACTTAAAGTTCTCTTGTCCCTCAATACAATTAACAGCACCTCCCAGTTTACTATCATCAGCAAACTTACTAATGGTGCATTCAACTCCTGCATCCGGATCATTGATAAAAATATTGAACAGAACTGGACAGGACTTGGCCTTTGTGAACCCACATTGGCTTTTCCTGGTGATTGCACGTTCATATACATAACTCTGCGTGTAACGACTGAATCCTGCCTTCTGCCTTCCTCCGGAAGCAGCCACAGTGCTACCTGCAAAAACTGGGTATCCACACTCTCAGAGCAAACCTCTGTGCGCCATCCAATGCCAAGAGGCAGAGTGGGGCAAAGGACCCCAGCGAGCAGGTTTATGCACGCACAAGGGTTCAATGACATGAGCCCATTCTCCAAAACCCATTACCAGCCCTTACACTGCCCCATGTGCTGGCCTGGAGGTCCCTGCACCACGTACACGGAGCAGTTGTGACCTATGTCTTCATTCTGGCTTAGCCCAGACCCCAGCTAATGCAAGCAATGATGCTTCCACAGCTGTGGTTTATTTAAAAGTGGGCCAACAATCTTCACCTTTGCTTAAAACCAAATCAAACCTCAACTTTCAGCTCAAATAACGCAGCCTGTTTACCCCCCGTTCAGAAAGACAAGACACATTTCGGAGGATAACTTTCCCCTGCCTTGGGTTGCAGCTGGTGTGCAACCGTGGAAGCAAAGGTTTCAACACAGGCTCTGCAAACCTGCCATCGGCTCCTTGTTGGGCATCCAGCTGCTCCCAGCACCGGTATTTCCCCGCTGGGGATGCGCTTCACGCCGCTTTAACCCGCACGAGACCAGCTCCTACCGCAAGAGCGAATAAATGGGAGTTTCTCTTGGCAGATGACTCCGGTATCACACCTTGCCCTTGGTTTTCTCCTGTGGGCACGTGCACACGGCCAGGGACCCGCAGGGACGCGCGGCAGCCTGCGCAGGCGGTGCCTTTTAACTGCAAACAGAGCCCAAAGCCCCGGGGCCGATTTGGCATACGTTCTTACAAATACAACTGCATTTTCAAAGTGTATTTATACCTTATCTATGCTGTTTACCCGTATGTTCAATAAATCATTATTCATTATCTGATAAGGTGCTTGCACTGAATTTCTAAGCCGGGCTTACAGTTAGCACAGCACGGGACACGCTGGGAATACAAATGGGAAAATAAATAGAGCAGCTGCCTCCAGCGAGGCTGCTTTGCTACCAGGGGACGCTGGTGACACGGCCAGCCAGGAGACCAAAGCCTGGGTCACTGGGCCTGCTGAGCTGGATACAACAGCCTTGTGTTATGCACAACAGCCTCTTTTTCAGCTAATTACACGTCTGAGATCCCTTCCAATGACAGAAGTGACATTACAAAGCAAACCATGTTTCCTCTCTTCTGCACCACATTCATCTCTGCCCTGCCCAGACCCTTGCGACAGCCAAGCACAAACAGCTTTCTCTCTTCGGTACCCACAAAAGCCTCAGCCTGGGAGCAAGGAGGAAAAAGAGAGAGCTCAGGTCTGAGACCTGCAGCTTGAATAGACAGGAAAACTCCTACTTGTGCTGCCTGTGGCCCAGACACAACACCAGAGGAGCGAGAGCAACACAAAATCCAAAGCCCTCCCAGCCCTGTCCTCTCCTTTTGCCTGTTCCAGCATGAAACGCAGAGATGGGGAGCACCTCGAGACGATGCTCCGCGTGCAGCGCATCCCCTCTCCTCTCCCCTTCGAAACAGAATCACAAAATCACTTTGGTTGGAAAAGCCCCTCAAGATCACCGAGTCCAACCGTTCCCCAGCCCTGGCACTGCCCCATGTCCTGAGAACCTCATCTCCGTCTGTCCAACCCCTCCAGGGATGGTGACTCCAGCACTGCCCTGGGCAGCCTGTTCCAATGCCCCACAGCCCTTTGGGGGAGAAATTGTTCCCAAGATCCAGGAACCAAAACCGGCTCTGTTTAGGCCAGACTTTCAGCACAGCTTTCAATACAGCCCTGGTCTCTCTCACCTCTCAGCTCCCCCAAGGATCAGCTGTGTTGGGTGGGCATTTCCATGGGAAACAGGGAGAACGCAGGGAGTCGGGTTCAAATCACATGAAAACCAGCTATGCCACATCTTAAAACCAGGCTACGAGGAAGTGTGACATCCAATTACTTGGGAAGGGGAGGCAGAACAGTAATTAAATTTTCTGATCTTGTTAGCCAATTTCTCCAATCACTGCCCCTGAACTGGAGAGGGGAAGGGAGAGGGGAGACGCCTGCGTCAGCGACGCTTGTGAGGGAAATTAGGTTTTCACGGATTATTGGGTTAGTTCCACTTCTCCTACTTTTTAATTTATTTGTCTGTATGTGCTGCCGAGCTGAAAGGCCGAGATTTTTTCCCCCTTTATTTTTTTTAATTAAAATCTGTAGTTTTGGAAGATGAAAACTTAGGAAGGGGAGGAAGATTGCAACAACACAACCATGTCAGCCAGAATCTGCTTCCCTCACAAACTTCTGGTGATCCCTCTTCAAAACAAGAGCCTAATCAGATACCTCATTAGAACTCCAAATAGCCTTTGGATACTTTCACAGAAGAAAAAATATCAATTAACTTTGTTCTATATTAAGAAAGAACAGAATTCATTTACTTACTGCTACTTGCAGGTCAGGCGGGGTTTTTTTTTAAATTTTCCCTTAGTGGCACAAAAGAAATTTAAGAATTGCTGCCTGCATAACCCTCTGCCTCTATTATTTCTCAAAAGACGGTAACACTATTCCTCTTTCCAATTTCCTTTGAAATAGAAAAAGAAGACTAAAACGTGCATATCAGCAGCGTTCAAGTAAATTATCTGTATGATTATTTCCCACTGCCTGGTGAGCGGCTTCCTAGGAACAATGCCAAGGGGCTATTCTGTTTAAGCTTTCTGAATTTTGGATAAAAGAGAAACTGAGTTCCACGCGGGAAGACCCGAGACCTGTCGCTGAGACACGCGTTCTTCAGGCTTACCCGTGTTTCTGCAGCTTCCAGCTTTCCTCTAAAATCAAGAGATGTCATGAGCTTCATGGCACTGGACCATCGACCCGTGTACTGAAGGATGAACCTGCAGGAGAACGATATGTGGAACCAAAGGACAGTGGCAGAACTCAGCTTTGCAATTATTCAGCAATGCTGTGCATCTTACCAAAGACATCTGGAAAGCAGAGCTGGGTTATTTTTTTCCCCTTTGCCCACTCAAAGGACGCTCAGCATCCTGTCCATCCATCACGCTGCCATGCGGGACACCAACACCCACCTCACATTGCCAGCTTTACATAAAATCACATTTATACCCGTGACTTTTGATACGGAGGTGCGCATGGATGAGAGTCCTCAGTTGGGATAGTCAAGAGGCCAAGCCAAGATCACACAAACCTTCTAAGCAGCTTAATATTCAGGCCCAGACTTATCCCACCCAAGCACAGCTATACACAGAGAGTCTGGTCCTTTTTCCACGGAGAACAGAGGACCCACCTCTAGGCAGTGGCAGAGCATCCTACCTATAGATCTGGCCAAAGATAAATTCTTGAGAGCCTTTAAAAAAAGCAAAACACACCAAAAAAAAAAAGCGCACCCCACCCTTCCTTCCTCACCACGGACAAGGTCTGAGCCGACCCGCCCTCATCAGGCTTTGCAGGTCAGAAAAAGCTAATTGTGATGGCACTGGAGAGGAGGGGAATTCACTCTGCTCCGACACGACCCGGGTTTCACAGCCGTTCAAAAGGAACGGCCACAGCCATTAAAAACTTCACTTTATACGCTGAAGAGGCTCATAAAGAGAGCGTGAATTCACGGAGCGCTGGCTCAGAAAGCCTCTTCCCCGGGTGTCCCGCAGGCTGCTATTGTCTGAAATATGGAATAAAAGGGAGGTTCATATTTTACTTCAGACTTATTTCACTCTTCCTTTGTTTTCTCTGCAGGCCAACTAAAAAGGAAGTGATTTATAAGGGGAAAACCAAGGGGAAGCGGTTCTAATTAATTGCCCATAACCATTACAGCTGTACTGGCATCCAACAAAACACAGGGCAACAGTGCTTACACAGAGATGCAGCATCACTGCAAGTTTCCTCAATAACCCCGCTTCAAGCCAGAATAAAATGCTTTTTTTTTTGCCGTCGTAGTGCTGGTAGAGACATCTCGTACAAGGCTCCTGGGACCCAACTTGTCCTTTTGCAGGAATGGGGGACTGAAGGGGTCTCCCAGATTAAAGCTCTGCCTGCAGACCCTCCAGAGAGGGCTCAGAGTTCATCCTCACATCAGCTAAAGTTCAGGCTGCAGGGAGTAAGTCTAGCTTAGGAAATCTCCACTTCAAGCCCAGGAGCGAGAAGTTTGAACTACCTAAAGGCTGTGGCCCCTTGCTTCATTAGACTCAGCCACCGCGCAGCTGGGAGGAGAACACGGGGCTCCTGCTGCACTGCAGAGCCACAGAAAAAGCTTTTATAATGTCCAGAAATAAATGTGTTTGTTCTGCTTTCAGCAATGCTATAGCCAGGAGAACGGGTCTCCGGGGGACAACAGATCACACATTGCAGGTGCTTGGTTTTAGGAGGGGGAAACTCTCCAGTTTTCCTAAGCACACGTGCCAGAAGTTCTGTAGCTGAAGTTCATCTTGACCTCAGCGGGCTGGCCCGCTCCGTGGGAGGAAACAGAAAGCCTGGGCATAATCAGAACAAGCTCATAATTAAAAGCACTTTTAGCCTTTACGAGTTCCCAGATCGCATAGCCACACCAAAAAAAAAAAAAAAAAAGTTGTTTTCATTTTACCTCATTACGTAGGGAGCAGCGCAACGGTAATGAGCAGCCTGGCATTTGCTGGAGCTTGCGGAAAACGAGCAGCGACACCCGAACAGATGCAAATCCAGCGTGCTGCACCCTGGTTAACTCCTAGCATGAGGCTACCCCCCCGCCGTGAGTCTCCGCAGGGGGATTTTTATGGGTAGAAGGTGTGGGGAGCAGCTAAGCAGGACAGCCTTTAATGCTGGAGTCAGGGAAGGGGGAGCGAGAAGCCCAAAATGCAAATAAGAACGAGGTTTCCCACTTACCCCTCTGCAACATCTTGTCCTGAGGTGCTCCAGGAGGAAAACCAGGCTCCTGCCAGCCCTCCTGCAGGGGCAGGCGCTGTAGCTGAGCGTGACAAGCTCCAGCTCCTGCAACAAGTTAAAAAAAAAAAATTAAAAAGACACCAATATTTGCCCAGCACTTAGCTATGGCTGAGCGCTATTATTCTGCGCCATGCGAGATTAACACAAACAGACTGCTTTGTGGACTCGCCACTCACCGACATCCCCAGGCAGATATTCCTCTGCCTGCTTTGAAAAGGGTCTCAGGACGTGAACCTGCATTTAGCAGGCAGCCTGAGCCGCTCTGCGAGACCCCTTTCTTCCCCGCCTGGGATCCAGACGAGCCACAACCTTTCCCAGGGAGCCTGTCTCATCATCTGCTCTGTTTGGGACCACGACAGCCTCAGGGATTTGCCTTTCCAACTCCCAGGGCAGCTTGACATCTTCAGGAGGAGGTGGCGGACCCCTCTGCAAGCCACCAACCCCACTTCCAGCCAAGACTCTAGTAAGGCGGGGGGGGGTGTATGTGCAGCTACAAAAAGCAATTTCTGTGCTAGTTTCTGCTACAACAGTCAGAAAAGCAATAGTCACCCAGAAGAAAGAGGGTCACCAGACCTGACTGGTGGGGTGGGATGCTTCTGCAGGGAAACAGGTGCAGTGGGATCCGTGGGGAAGAGAGGAGATTCCTCCATATGGAAGAAGCCCAGGTAACTGCTGAGGACACTGGCATAACCACCGAAGACTGCATCACGTCACCGCAAGAAAGGAGATTTCGAAACAGCTAAGAAAAACAAACAAAAAAAAGGCAGGAAAGGGAATAATCACTGTCACCCTGCAGGGACAGCCTTTGGCAGCCTGTGTCCTGCAGACTGCTCAGCAAGAACGATGGCCAAGCCATCACCGTGGGACAAGAGACAAAGGGATGCTCAGGAGCAGACACCTGAGGGATGACCAGCCACGCAGCAGGATTGCGCTCTGTGCTGCTGGTAGGAAAACGGCGAATTTATCTGAGAGCTTGAAGGAGACCAAGAACAGCACAAAAGCAGCTGAAGGACAAGCCCTCCTCTGTCCCGCTCGGCTGAAGCAGCTCCATATGGCCACAGCTCGGGAGCAACAGGAAGGAGACCTTGTCGAGGCAGGAGCGGCGGTGCATGACGTTCAGCAGACATCAGACAAATCCCGCTGCTTTTGGATGTGGTCAACGGGCCATGTCACAGACAGGTGCAGAGAGGGAAGCATTTAATCCTGTTTTCTGCAGAAAACTCAAATACAGTGCCCCTGTTGACCACTGTGAAGAGCAGCTGGCCTATTACCAAACCCAAAGTATCCAAGCCATACGTTAAGTCCTCTAAAGCTGTACGGAGGGATGAAGTCAGGAATACTTCTGCTTCAAGATGGGGCAACCATTGCTTCTGGGATGGACAACCCCACCAGCCATCCACCCCGGCCACAGGCAGGGGCCGTATCATCAACCTGAAGACCTGAGGTAGCACCTCAGAGCCTCAGAAAGCAGCAGAGATGGAGGGGACGTGGCAGGGAGGAGGGAGGACAGCCGAGGAACGTGCTCACGGCTGCACCGTGCTCCTGTGTTTGTACAGCTGGGCCCAACGTGCTGCTAAACTGCCGCCGCGGGGGAAGGCGAGACATTTTTGCACGGGATATTCATTCCTCATCTGCCGAGCTCCGAGCAGAGGTTTCCAGTGCTCAAGTGCACACTTGAGACAGCACCTGTGGAGGCCTCATCCCCTGCGTGGGGGAGGGAAGACAGATTCTGCCAAGATGCAGTTCTTGCTCCTCGTACCAAACAATGCAATCGGGTCACGTTGTGATGACTGCTAGTAAAGGATGAGTGAGCCACGGCCGGCAGTGGAGACAAGCACAATAAAATCACGCTGTTCCAGGCCACGAGTAGCCTTTGAACCCACAACCTTCCCCAGGCAACGGCGACCTTCACCCAGAACGCTCCTGCCTCTGAGGCCCTGCAAACGCCAGGCCTTGTAAGGCCTGAACTGCAAACAAGAAAATCTCAAACCCAGTTCAGACGTCCCTTGCAGAGAGGGCAGGAAGAGTTTAGGTTCAAGATGGGAATTCTGATCTATGTCTTGTGTCCTACTGCTGCCGCCCAGCACACAGGCCCCAAGATGCACAACCCATTCACACAAGGGCCCTCTGGCACAGGGAAGCCCAAATCTCCTCCCAAAGAAACCAGACATGAAAGCTGTTCTCCTCTTAGCAAATAGACCACCACCTCACAGCTCAAGGTTAAGCACACTTCAAGCTGCGAAGGCTCCCGTTCCCAAGGCACTACACAAGGACACACCATGGCCCATTTGAACATCCAGCTCAGAGCACCTCAGGAAGCAAGATGGGGTCAGCCACACGTGCACACTCTCCTGAGAAACAACTGAAGTCATGCAAGGCTCTGCTAGGCCAAAACTGAACCATCACGACTCGAAGTCTCACCGAAAAAAGGCTCAAGCATCAGAGGTGCCCGAGGCAGCTAAGGCCTTGACCTGCACACCCCTCACTCCAGCAGAGCCCCTGCTAAACAGCAATGACTGCTTCAGTGCTCAGTGCAAAAACCCAGGAGAGACCGCCCTCACGGTGAACAAGGGTCTGGCTCACACGATATAAGCAAGAAAAAAAGTGATCCCAAGCTGAAGATGCACCAGACCAGGCAGCAAATAGGTGACAGACCCCCGGGACCTTGTACTGAAAGGAATCACCCTTTGCAACTCTTCATCAGCTGCCCCTGCTGATTGGGCTGATCAGAGGAGCCTGGCAGAGCTGCACAATCAGAGCTCACCAACAGCACTTATTTTTCAAAAGGGTCTGGGCATTTAATCCCATTTTTGATCCCCCACTTTTCAAGCATTTTCTGCAATTCCTGGAGGCTTTCACTTCACACTAACCGCGCCACAGCAGAAGGGTGAATTTTCACCTTCCACAAACCAAGCACAGCCCTGAGCAATCCTCTGTGCAAGATTTCATAGGTACCAAGTGTGTGTTTGGGCAGGGGAACAAATCTCCCAGTCTGAAGCATATTCATAACCTTCTCAAACATCTTTTCAAGAGCTGCTTAGAGCAACTCAGTTGTGGTTATTAAAACACAAAAGCCACGGGGCAAAACCAAGGAGAAATGTAACTCACTTCAACCAGCTAGGCAGCCAGTGGGTGCCAACAGCCACATGTGACACAGCTTGTCCTGGAATTGTGTATTGTAGTCCACAGAGATGAGATACTCCAAACATCAATCCCAGAACAAGCTTATTCCCAGCCTGTAAGGAAGAAATTGAATTCCACCCTGTGCTCAATTTTCTGTCACGTGCAGCACCACCAGCACTGATAATACCTGTTTGTTATCGGACTCCTCTGCCTGTGACCACAGGGATGGGGCTACGAACAGTCTAGTTGGAAGGGACTTAAACCCATCATCTCATTCAACTGTCTGACCACTTCACGGCTGCCCAAAAGTTAACATGTTTTATTAAGGGCATTGTCCAAATGCCTCTGAAACAACTGAAGGGCTCAGGGCATCAACCACCTCTCTAGGCCCAAAAGTTAACATGTTTTATTAAGGGCATTGTCCAAATGCCTCTGAAACAACTGAAGGGCTCAGGGCATCAACCACCTCTCTAGGAAGCTTGTTACAGTGTTTGACCACCCATATTCAAGTACCTAAACATCCTTTTTTAGACGGTGGGGCCCAGAACTGCGCACAGCAATCAAGGTGAGGCGACACCAACACTAATTGCCCTGGTGGTGCCCGGGCCCAGCGCTGGCTCTGCTGAGCTGCTGCCGACCAGCACCCCCAGGGCCCATCCTGCAGGGCTGCCCTCCAGCTCCTCCTCTCCCCATCTGAAAACAGAACTTTAAGTTCTCCCGTCCCCCAAGGCAACTGACAGCATCTCCTACTTGAGTATCATCAGCAAACTTGCTAATGGCGCTTCATCCAGATCACTGACAAAGACACTGGATGGAAGTGGACACAACTTTCCATTTGTGAACCCGTGCTGACTTTGCGTGATCACACTGTCCTTTAAATGCCTTTCAGTAGTGCCCACTATCACAGAACCATTTTGGGTGGAAAAGACCCTCAAGCTCGAGTCCAACAGTTCCCCCACTCCTGGCACTGCCCCATGTCCTGAGAACCTCATCTCCGTCTGTCCAACCCCTCCAGGGATGGTGACTCCAGCACTGCCCTGGGCAGCCTGTTCCAATGCCCCACAGCCCTTTGGGGAAGAAATTGTTCCCACATCCAACCTCAACCTCCTCTACACCCCAGCTCCCTCAGCCGCTCCCATCACACTTGTGCTCCAGCCCCTTCCCCAGCTCCGTTCCCTTCTCTCAACTCGCTCCAGCACCTCAAGGCCTTTCTTGGCCTGAAGGGCCCAAAACTGCCCCCAGGATTCCAGGTTTGGCCTCCCCAGCACAGAGGGACGAAAACTTTCCTACCCTGACATCACTTAGAAGAACAGTGTCCCCAATAAGGTGGTTTAGAGCACCATCGACACACGCGTTTACAAAACAAAAAATGTGAAATACAGCTGGGAAGCTCATCCCTGAGGAATGTCCATGGACTACAGCGGTACAAGAAAGATACACCCACATGAAGAGCAAAGCCCCGATTCTGCAAGGTGTCCTTGGAGCCCTGTTATCTGTGATTAATAAGGCATGATGCAAACATTTAGTTAAGTCTGATTAGATCAATAGCACGCCATGAATCACTTCTATAGGTTTCCTATAATATTTATATATACTGCAGTTATCAGCAAGACTTTACTGTAAAATCATCTGCCTTGAAATTTATTTGAAGAAGTACCTTTTATACTCTATTAAAGAAAAGCAAACCGACTTTTTTATTCGCTCTTAGAGCTGAACTTACCAGGCAAAAGCTCAGGGAACAGCATGTGCGTTTGTGAAGCATTTTGAGACCGTCCTGCGTGTTTTACCATCTCCTGGAACGGGAACGCCACCTTCATCCCTGTTTTCCCCCAGCCTCCAAACCATGCATGCTGCAAATAAATAAAATAAAAATGGTTCTAACTGTGGTTTGCTTTGGGTAGGACACAAGCAGGAGTGCAACACAGACAGCGAGGGGTAGAGAAACCAGCACACTTGTACAGTGATGACAAAAATTACCATGGCAAAGACCTGCACTGGGTTTCAGGAACTCCTTCTGCAGTAAATCAAGGCAGAGAATTTACAGCAAATTAATGAAACTAATTTTCTGACTGGAATCATCATCTGTGAATTATCATGTCTTTACTCATTAAATAAATTATCTGTGTCTTCCAAGACATTAAGAATGCATCATAAATTACAGCCCTTCATAAATAATTTGGCTTTGCCTGGGTTTAAGTGTAGAGGGAGAATAAAGCAAGAGACAGAAAAGAACACAAGGGATGAGGGAAGGAAAGAAAAAAAAGAAAGCACAAAGAGAAGGGAAGAAAGTAAAATAGAATTAAATGACCAGAGAAAAGAGAGGGAAAAAAAACATGAAAATAGAGACATACAATATGTCCAGCTTGGAAGGGAAGGAAATGAGGAAGGAAAAAGGAAGCAAGGGATGAAAGAGAACAAACAGGACGAGTCGCACTGTGAAATCTTTCAGGTCCCTGTTAATTGCAGCCTGGTGAATGTGGCAGGAAACGAACTGCTAATATCCAAATCCTCTCCTTGACTTTTACAAACGATTCCAATCCAGCTGAGCGTGTTTCATGTCAATGAGTACAAACAGCCTGTCCAACAGAAAAGGGATGCCAAGGAGAGAAACGTGCTTTGTCACAGAGCAGTGACAGTATTTACTGAAAGGGGACCCAGAATCTGTAAATGACAATAGAAAGGTGACAGTATTTGCTGAAAGGGGCCCCAAAATTTGTAAGTGACAAAAGAAAGGTAACAGCAAGGACTAAGGGTCAGGGGACACAGTTTACCTGCCAAAAGGGGATGAACCAAAACCTCTGGGGCTTCTGGGCCACCCTCTCTATGCCAACAAGAGGGACAAGGAGGTGACACACCAGTATAGACTGTGTCCCATCATCCAGCAACACTTCTGACCAGGTATCGTCCAGGAGAACAGCACCAAGCACTTAACAACTTAATGCTAACATGTCACTAAGAGCAAGGCCACCTTTTAGGACTTTAATTAGAGAGCCTGGTGCTCCAGGCAGAAGCTGCGGAGTACCAACTAAACTGATGTCCACAGAGTGGCCAGAGCAGCTGCTTTCTCAGCCAGAGCCTTGCCAGCTTCTGGAAGATGGGTTCCCACCTTAGTTCTAGCGCCACGAGGACAGACCCAGGTCAGCATCATCAACTGCATCCCAGGTTTCCAGCCACAGTGCGAGAAACCAAACGTATTCTGGGTTTGGTGCCCGTTTGCCTGTACAAGGCGAGAGCCACGCTGCATGGAGACGCCTCCCACGGAGCAAGATCCTTGTCCTAAAAAGTAAGAGTTCTGATTTAAGGCTATCTCTGATGAAAAGTGCTGAGCTGGAGGAAGTTTCAGCAGGAACGATGGTGATGAAGAACAAGTCCCTTGGCCTTTTCCGCAGGACACAGCACAGCCACATGACTTTTCCCTGAGGTCCCTTGGAGACGGCCACAAGTCACACAGTCAAACTGGAGTCCTGCCGAGCCCAAGCCACGTACTTGGCTTCTTGGTTAAACTCACTAGCTCAGCACTGCAGCCGCAAGGATGTTTTTTCCGGGCCAGCTCAGAGCACGAGCACGCATCTGCCTTCAAAATCTGACGTGGCCATTCCCTTGCTAAATCTCTCAAACCAGCTGCGGTTTACGCCTTTAACATTGAGTTCCTTGTCCTCCATCCCAGGATTCGGTGGTGTCAGCACTGGGCTTGGGGACAGGGCAGGGTCACAGCAGCTGGACCAGCTGTGGCCCCCCAGCTCACACTGGGGTGTTCCTGCAGGAAACTGGAGGGCGGCCAGTGCTGGGAGCTCTTGGAGAACCAACACCACGGCAGCCGTTTCCTATTTGGAAGTGGAAGAGCTCTGGTCTCAGCCCATGCGAGTCGCTCATCAGGACGAAAGGAATGTTTTCCCTCTCCTTCTTCCAAGTCAAAACCCGACCTAGGGTACACGTAGGCTCGGAAAATCTGCTGTGTTACCATCAAAACCACACAGCAATACAAAAGCAACAACAAATGTGAAGCCACAGCAGGGTAGGTTCCATAAAATACATTAATACCATCAGTCCAAGCAGACGTCTCCGAGAAACCCCTGGCTGGGTGACAGCACACATGCCATCGCCATTGGACTTGGGTTTAACCAATCATCCCTTGGTTTTTATTTCGAGAATCCACCAGTTGTGTTTGAAAGGCAGCTCCCTAAAGCCAGACTGTGACCTTTGGTGCAAAAGGACCTCCTTGCCGTGAACACAGGAGCTGATGCACGACATCTGTGCAACTTACACGGCACTAACGGACTCAAACCTGCTTCTGCACCAACCTGCGGGTGCTCAGCTCCGCGTGCCATACGCTGGACATTCCCAAAACTCGAACCGCTTTGGCACAACTCTTCCCACTGTTCACACGGACCCGATCTGAGGCTGGAAATAATTCCCCCAGCTAATTTCATCATTAGCACAGTAGCCTGCCAAGGCTCCAACAGCAGCGACAGATGCCAGGTTCGCTGCCTCAAGTCCCTGCTCAGGGACCCTGAACACTAAACCAAACCATCTGGGTGTTCGACAAGTCCATGAGTAACACATCCAGGAACAGGAGGGAAAGAACAACAGAAACATCCTCTAGCAGGAAAAATGAGAGAATTTGGCTCCAGCTCTTTTTTCGGGGAGTTTTGCTGGGTGATGCCCCAAACCGCTGAGCAGAGGGGATTCTGCAGAGCTGGAGCTCACCTGCAGCTCCCATCTCCTCCCTGGTCTCCACCCAGCCTTCCCCAGCAGAACAATGACCATACAGAACCATAGAAGCTCTTCTCCGGGGGGAAAAAAAAAAGCCTTTGTCTGTCCAGACTGTCATAACTGCTCACCACAGGGTCACAGCACACAGGCTTTTCACACCTCTCTGAAACGGCGCAATTCCCTCCTGCTTCCGTCTTGGCTGCTTCTGAAAGAAATGAGCCCAAATACAGTACAAGCTGCAACGTAACCCCAGGCTGCCCTTTCCATCCTTTCCACCCCTGGTGCCAGCCAAGCATCTCCCCTCCAGCTGCTCTTCCCACAGCTGTCCAGCCCAAATTCTCATCACCTCCTACCCCAGGCTGCTGTGACCATCCTGCTGTCACGGGAGGGAACACCTCACCGGCTCCCATAGCTCAGCAAAAAGGCTGATTTGTCACGGAAAAGCTTTTCCCAGAAGCCTCCAGCTGATTTTAGAAAAGGTCAGCACAGTCAGCCTGGATCCCACCACCTCCACGCAGCCAGCGGCATCCCTGGGAATATTTATTTCCCTTTTCTATGGGTAAACAACTCACTCGGTTCTGTTTTCTGTGTACCGACTCTGCAAACACCTCTTTTTCCAGCACCAGCTCAAACGGCTTCAAAACCCAGTTCAAAAAAGGGGATTTCCATCAGCTCCCACAGCAACAAGTGAGCGCGGCCAAGTGTGACTCAGGTCGCTCTCCTCCTTCCCGGCTTTTCACGCCATGCGTTTCGTGTCAGGGCTGTGACGAGACCTGGGCTCGGGGGACACTCGGAGGCAGCTGTTTGCCAGCAGCCTCCCCGCACACGCCTCGGTGTCCCCAGGTCCCTGCCCTGGCTCTCCAGCCAGCGCACATCTGTCCCACAGCTGGCACGATGCTCCCTCCTCGCCGAGCCGGGAGCATGGAGAGCCAGAGATTTATGTACTCCGCGGTTTTTATGTGCTTTCCAGAAGGCTGCGGAGGGAAAACTTCGCCGCGCGCAAAAGCCTCCATCTGCGAGTTTATTTATCCGTGCTGCGAAGGCTGTTTATTCTGTTTCTGGGTGGAAACTACACTGGGATCGTGGCTTAATTGTATTGTTTGTTGAATTAATTGCTCTGTTTGATCGGCCTTTCTCCCACAATGCTTGGGAATGAGATGTTTGTGCTGCAATGTGGGAACAGAGAGGCTTGAAGCGGCTTCTCCCTGGCAGATGAACACAGTCCAGCATGCAGTCGGCAAAACGGGCTATTCTGGGGAAAGCACAATGCAAATATTGTCGCAGAAGGTGTTCAGCAAGCTTAGGCAGCCTGGCAAAAGCATACAGTCCAAAGGCAGAGAAGCACGTGGATGGGTAGGATACCAGGTTAGTGTTTTATTGATTTTTCCAGCTGATGGTTGCCCTCCAGGCTCGGCGCACCCGAGAAGAACCTGGTGCCAGGGGTCACCTCCTTGTTGCCCGCAAGCCTGCGATGGCCCGTCACCTCTCCAGCCATGAGGATGGACACTGTGGATTTTCCAGGTCACCTGGTGAATCACGGGATGAAGTGCAGACATGGCATCAGCGTTGTTTTCATATTGGAACACGTTTTCCCCTCACTTTCATTCCTAGCTTTTTTTTTTTCCTTTTTACATTTTGCCAGCAAACACGCAGCTCAAATGAACTCCTGCTTGTCTCACGCACCTTTTTTTTTTTTTACCACTTTCCCAATCCAGGTTTCATCCCTGCCTCTCCCACTTCCCACACACGCTTCCTTCTGCCCGCTGGCCTTTGAACGGAACACAATAACCAGCGGCCGTGTCTGACACGGCATTTCCCACACGCGCGCTTTTTCATTTCCTTTCTTCCTCTCTGCAAAATGAAACCAGCACCAGGCCTCCCAACATCCTGGGGTCACCGCTTGTCCACCAACCTTTACCCAGGCAGGGTGGACATCTCTCCATGAACCGTGCCTGTGGAACTTTCTCTACTCAAGAACATGGAATGAAAGGTGATGATGTGGGCAACCAGATGACCAACTTCCCACCACGTTTGGCAACATCTCAAGATAGGCAGGAGCCTGGTTTCTCCCACCAACCAGCCATCCCAGGGAAGCCCAGGGAGCATCTTGGGAAGGTGACATCCCCAGAGGACCTGATCCTACCCCTTCCCCTCTGCGGGCTCTGGGAATCTCCTTCCCATGGCAGACCGGGAGCTGCTGGAGACAGCCAGATGTTTCCATCAGCACATCTCTTGTGTCTGAGTCAGACCCGTTCCTCGCTGATAAGGAATGAATACTGTCTGTATCTGTCCCGGTGTGTGTCTCTCTTCCTCTGTTTCTCTTTTCTCCTTCATAAAGCTGTCAGAACAAAAATAACATATTAGTGGAAGAAAGGAATGTCAGGTGTAATATAATAACGTGATCGGGAGGCTGGGGGAACGTGCGTGCCTGTCTGGCTGCCGTGCCGGAGTATGAACGGCTATGGCTCGGGAACGCCTTTCACTCCTTCGCACCCCTTTCTCCCACTTGCCCCTCATCGGACATGGAAAATGGGGTGATAAATACGAGGGAGCGCTTACTTAGCACCATTCCCCCCGAGAAAAAAATCACCTGTGTTTGACACTGTGGCCCATCACATGTCCCCACACCAGAGACTGAGGAACACAACAGGAACGGACAGACCACGCCAGGCTGCAGAACACCCCGTGCCCAGGGACCTGTCAGGGAAAAAGACACATTAAATTAGGAAAGAAACTCCCATGGTGTCCATAGAACCATTCTGGTTGGAAAAGACCCTCAAGATCATCCAGTCCAACCGTTCCCCAGCCCTGGCACTGCCCCATGTCCTGAGAACCTCATCTCCGTCTGTCCAACCCCTCCAGGGATGGTGACTCCAGCACTGCCCTGGGCAGCCTGTTCCAATGCCCCACAGCCCTTTGGGGAAGAAATTGTTCCCACATCCAACCTCAACCTCCCCTGGCACAACCTGAGGCCGTTTCCTCTCATCCCATCGCTTGTTCCTTGGATGGAGAGACCAACACCCTCCACGCTCCGACGTCTTTTCAGACAGTTGTAGACAGCTGTATTTTAAGGATTTGCAAGGACAGAAAGAGCATCATACGCCTTTCTGTGTTATGCAGCGTGATGCTGCACCGAAGAGTGAGGAACCCTAGGACAGACAGTGCCCATCACAGCTCAGGGCTACAGGGGAAAAAAAGAGGATTTGGGGGACTCTTGCACCAGGAGCACACCTGTCAGTATGGGTCGGTGCTGTGGCAGGGTTCTTAGAGGTTCTCTGTAAGCTCAGACCAGCAAAAACCAAATCTAGTCTGCTGCAGCTCTGCACAGTCTCCAAACCCTCTCCCCCAGCAAGGCCTGAAATAGCAACAGCTTCACCCACAAATACACGGGCTGACCAACATAAACCCGGCCAACCAGCGCCACAGTCCACCCCACCACTCCCCTATTAATGAAAAAACCTCTAAATTTACCCATTTTTAACACAGAGGGCTATGTACACAAGGTTCTTAGCAGACCATTGGCAATAATTCACCGCATGGGGGAGGCAGCCCATGCCCCAAACTGCGGCTTTTACTGGTTTCCCAGCCGCACCTTTTCCCTCTTAAATCCTCCCTTTCAGTGCTATTTTCACCAGGGTTTCCCCAGATTTCGCCGTCCCGATCTCTTGGGACTCGCACCCAAAATCAACACTGGTAGGGATGGGGGGGCGGTGCCATCGCGACCCTTTGTTGCAGCACACGTGTCCACTCCCTCTCACTTTAAATTCCACCTTTATCCCCCCGTCTCTCAGAATTCTCAAAATTCACCTTTTTTCCCGTTGCTTATGGACATTTCTGCTGTGGCGATCACGCCGGGATCGAACCAGGGCTTTGTGTATGTGGGGGGGCAGCATTACAGCTGCACCTCCAGCATAATTCCTCCTTTTTTTGGCACCAATCTACACCTCGTGGAAGCATCCCAAAAATTAACTTAGGCAGGTGGTAAGCTCCAAACAGACTTTGTTCTAACTAAAAGGGGTTGATCCAAAATTATTCAGCGCGCCAACATTATCAAACACACATTCGGGTACCAGTTTAATTGCTACACAGCTGAGTCAGGCTCAAGGGATCCCAAAACTCGAGAGTGATGATTCACAAAATGATGATTCACAAAATGTGCACCTATCCACTCTCACAATAGAATCACTTACCAGTTCAGCAAGGTGTCTCCATCCTCATCTAGGGAGTAACCTCTTCCATCACAAACCCACCACCCAGACCATTATCAACTCAACTGGGATCAGCTGAGCTGGGCTCATTTATGGGAGTGGCCTAGAGACATCCCTGACCCGAGGCATTTCATTGGTCAAGGGCCCTGTCTGTCAACCAAGAGGTGGGTACATGACCACGCTTGTCCATCAGCCTTCAAGTTTCTGGTGCTTATTTAGGGGGGGAAACCTGCTACACCTTTGCACTAGGGTTTACTGGTGCTCGTTGCATCTACTGGTTATCTGTCCCAGCATCCACATACTTTTTTCTGCAAAGAAAAAGAGGAAATACATGAAGAAGAAAACAGGTCTTGCTCCCACGCAGGTGTCTTATCTTCAACTTGAAGGGGTGGGTCCCCTGGCACCACCTGGGAAGGACCCTTGGGTACCAGGTTCTTCTCACACACCCCCTCCACTGCATATCTCAGCACTTCCCAAAGAACACACCGCTATCACATTTCACAGCGGTGCAGATTTTGCATCCCCCAGCTCCCCCTGGAACGATGGCATTAATTGAACGGGCTGCAGAGGTGCCAGGGCTGCGATCCAGCCCTGTGACCCGCTCCAGGCCCCAGCTCCTGCGGACCTGCTGCTGACATGTTCCTCTTTGCTATTAAATATTCTCCCTCCTGCCCGTTCCTTTCCATTTCCTCCGCGCCATCACCACAAATCCGGGACCAGGGGAGCTGCCAGGCAGGAGCATCTTGCCCGCTGTCCAATTTGGGGACATGCCAGGCTGAGTATAAGATTCCTACCAACAGCACACATGCAAATCAGGTCTCCTTCTGCAGCCTTTAATAGCCCAAACCTGATTTAACTCTTCAAACACAAAGAGCAAAATCCCTTTAAAAAAAACGTG
This sequence comes from Pampusana beccarii, assembly GCA_013399365.1. NCBI lineage: Eukaryota > Metazoa > Chordata > Aves > Columbiformes > Columbidae > Pampusana > Pampusana beccarii. The sequence goes on from VWYH01002712.1 coordinate 173,198, forward strand.
CGCTACTGTTCCAAAAATTCTGGCTACTTTTGATATGCAAATACCGACCCATCCTCCTTACCAAACTTGCCAAGTTCTTGATTTCATTTTCTTAATTTCATCCAGTAGCACCGTGTTGCACAGAAAGATGTGAAGTGTTTCCTTCTAATTAATTCAACAACTGGTCCCTTCTGTTCTTTGTTTTCTGTCCTACTCTGTTTCAACCTGGTCAGTTGTCGGAGGTATCTAAGGTATCCGTGAAAAGTAACGAGGCAGTGAAGTCACCGTGAGGGTTCTTCAATTAGCTGTACAAGGATGTGCACCATCACAGAAAAATGTTTCTTCTGCTAATGAGAACTAACGATCCCATACCTGGGGGATTCTGCACTCCGATCAAAAGAGTCCAATCAAAACCTCTGCAAATTTCCCATTAAACCAGACAAAGGAGGGGAGGAAGGCACCGAGTCAGATGCCAAAGAGATAATAAAATTCGCTTCCACTTCTCCTTCCCAGAAAATGGTAAATCTAATAGGCATGACTAAGCAGCTATGAGGGGAGACATGAACAAATTTGTAAAGCAAAGGGGAGTTTAAAGTTCATCTCATTTTCCCCTTCTGCAGCATCGCCTGCAATCTTATTATGATTTAAAGGCCACCTTTCCCCCAGCGAGAAGCGGGTGAGAAGGGTGGGATTCAATTTTGCATACCAAATGCGATGGGAGAAGGAGAAAGGCCAGGAGGCACAAGCAGAACAGCCACATCCCTTTGGCACTGTTAAATGCATGTTGCTTTTTCCAGTTCTTCGACGTACAGGGGGAAAAGGAAAAAATAACGGCACGGTGGCATTTTCTAAGTCTGTACATGGAAAGACCGCACCTTTCACTGCTGGGAACAAAGCCAGAACAAACCCTGATTCAACCAACACCAGCGCAGCGCCGTGAGAGCCTGGTCCGCCTTGAGAAACCTCCTGGAAACCAAATTATGATCCTGCGCTTTTCCATGAGCTGTGGCCGTTCCCTGCGGTGTTTCCAGCTCACCAGAGAACGCTCCTGCTGCCGTTGGTTCACACCTTCCTCGCCTGAGGATTAACTCATCTCCGTGCTACAGGATGTTCCCATTTGAGGGCATAGAATCACAGGATGGTTTGGGTTGAAGGGACGCTCCCAGCTCCCCCAGTGCCCCCCCTGCCATGGGCAGGGACATCTTCACCAGCTCAGGTTGCTCAGAGCCCCGTCCAGCCTGGCCTGGGATGTCTCAGGGATGTATTATCGCAGAGGCTGACAAAGAATGAAACAAAGCAGCATGTCCCACTGCCTGGGCATGCTCTGCCTGCCCCCCCATCCCTTGGTAGATAACTGTTTTTCCAGGTAATGTCCGGCCACAAAGAAGGCTTCACGTCCATGAATGGCCACAGTGGTGTTGACCCATAAGAAGGGAGGTATAAATGGAGCAATGGAGTTGTTTGCAGCAGAAGAAAGGCTTGGAGAACTGTCACCAGCCAGATACAGCAATAGAAGTGCTGGTGAAAGGCACTCAAGAGTCAGTTGCCCCATTTAAGAGCAGCGCAGATCTGGACACTGCTCCCTCCTCTGCCACCGTCCTTCTGCAAGTCCATGGGCACGTCACTTTGCTTGGCTCCACTTTTCATGTATTGGTTGGTCTTACGAGCAGCATGGCCCAAGGCAGGGGGTGTCTGATCATGCCCAGGAACAGCTCGATTTGTCGATGTGCGATGGTCAGTCCCCAGCGCCCACCATCCTGCCGAGCTTTCCCCCAAGGGATGCTCGGAGAAGTCACCGCTGCGCCACCAAGAAGGCGACACCAAGAGCCAGGCATGGGAGGGAGCAGCTCACACTCCCTGGCTCCACACACCCGTATCCTCCAGTTCAATCAAACATCATAACAGCAGAGAAATTTTGCGATAAACACAAATAGATCAATAGCATTAGAGCTACTCTTAATAGCTGCCTCAGGCTTTTTATACTACACCTTCAAAAATGTCCAGTAGTGAGTAATTAATGACCAAGCCAAGTAATTACTTTCTTGATTTTTCTCGAAACTAGAATTCAGCGAAAGAACCTTGAGCTTTACCAGTGCTACATAGCAAATTAATGCAGTTAAGTGCTGATACTACATGTCTGGGCTGCCTGTTAAAAACCATCAGTGCTGCAGAGTCCGTCTTTCCTTGCTGGCTGCTGTAACCCTTCCTGTGCTTCTCCAGCTGCCCAGGAAAAAGCAACTCAACCCTCAATTGCTCCGCACGTCAACCTTCACAGATTGTGCTACGGCATCCTCGGGCCAGGTAGGAGGGAGGTAGTTTGTGTTAGAGGAGCAAGGAAGAGATCAAAGATCCCATCTGTGAAGGCAAGGACCTCTTTGTCTCCAACACACCACTCCTGGAGCCAGAGCATGGATCTATCTCCAGTTTCTTGCCACCTCTCCTCTTCCATATGCTTGATTTCTGCTAAGGGTGAGGCGTCACCTCAAGCCTATCCATGGCTTGCCATCTGTGTCTGCTGACCCACCCAAGAAAATCAGGACACAGCGTGGCATACCCCGCACACAGCTGAAACAACCTTCACAAGGCATTTTAACGAGTCAGTTTTCACTCTCATGTATTTGTGCGGCTTCAGCCACCAACTAACCCAACACCACGGGAGAAATTGCACGTAGGGCTCTTCCACAGGCAGTCAATGGAGACACAGAAACTTGGAGCTATATTCAGACTGCCTGCTTGGGATGCTGGGGCTATGTTGGGTACCACTGCAGCATCTCAGAGGAAGAGGATGATGAGCAAGTCAGGCCACCCATTACCCACAGCCACCAGACATACCCCAGAGAGAAATACGCACAAAACTACAGGACCTCAGGTAGGAGGAGGGATGCGAGTCCAGGTCTTCCAAGACCTCTGGCCTTCTGCACTTGGCCCGTACTTGTCCCTGCAAGGCATCTCAGACAGCAAACTATCTAAACAATCCTCAATTTCAATCACCTGCAGCGTGAGATGCTGATAAAACGAGTGTTGCAACTGCTTGTACGTGCCCACGTGAGAAAGAATACAAGTCAATGAGCAAATTACTGAAGTAATCTTTCCATCCCTACCGGTAATGAATTATTGTTTCCCTGCTCCCAAGAGCATGGTTGTAGCTTGAGAGTTTAACATTCAATCTGACACGGACCTCCAGCATGCACTCTTAATCCCTCTAAGCGCAGCGACAGCTCACAACAAACCCCTCGAGCAGGAGAAGCGCCGCGTTTCTTCCTCATCTTCCCATTACCATATTTTTAATTGGCTGGGAACATCCTTTGCTTTTGTCAAAACAAATTCTGCTAAACTGATGCTTCAGATTTGAGCGGACGAGCCAGGAACTGAGAGAGAAGCCAAGAAAATCCCCCTGCGGATGAAGAATTGTGCCGGTGGAGATGGGGCAGGGTCTGCTCACCCCCGTTTGCATCACTGGTCGTATGAACCATCCCCGGTCTTGCAGCTGCTTCCAAGGCTTTAATGCGGGGTGGATGATGAAGAGGTGCCAAAACAGATGGATCTGCTGACCTGAGAGGAACAGAAATGATTATGGTAAGAAGGATATTAAAAAGAAAATACGCTGGTAAAAGCCCATCTAGAAGTTCAGAGGCCAACAGCTGAGCTTGGAGTATGACGGACAAATAGGCAGTGCTATGGAGAAATCGATTTTCAGAACATGAGAAGCAGAAGGCTCTGGGAGATCCTAGTGAGAGGAGAAAGCAAAGGGAAATGGCATACAAATTATGCTCATGCACACAAGTACCTGACACGAGTTATATGCTTTTCCCTTGTTGCCTTGTTTCCCCTTTCCCCCCATATCAAGGGAAAATGGGGTTTTGACAAAGGCTAAAGTTTGTGAAAACGCTTCCAATTCACTGTTGCTTGCTTTGGGTTTTAAAGAAAACCCTTTCCTTTCGGACCATGAGAAAAATGCTAACCTCTTTCTTCCTAGGTAAAACATTTTTCAGAGGGATGCGATGGAAAACAAACCAAACTGAAGCTGCTGGAGGGGGGTGGGAGGCAGGTTTCTACCCAACACCGTCTTCCCCATGTCCTAAATCCCTCAGGCCGACTGCTCAGCAGGGCCAGCAGAAACTGCAAATACAGCCCTGAGCAATTGCATTTCATCCACCTTCACAGCTGAGGTCAATAAGAAAAAAATCTACTTGCTCTCGCAGGCAGGGAAACTGGGACAGGGGAGAAGTTGTTTAGATACCTTCCAAGCTGTAAGAACACAATGAATTCCACTGCAGTCAATGAGACAACAGACGTATCATAGATTAGTTTGGGGTGAAGGGACGATCCCAGCTGCCCCAGTGCCCCCCCTGCCATGACAGGGACATCTTCACCAGCTCATGTTGCTCAGAGCCCCGTCCAGCCTGGCCTGGGAAACCTCTCCCGTGCCACAGCATCCCGCTGAGCCCTTCCCTTGGGATGGGAGCAAGGGTGGGATGCACTTGGTCTAAATAGGCTCATCACATTTGGGGAAGAGCCAAGATGGGGAGGTCAGAGCTCCCCACGTTCATTTCAGGATGGACGGACAGCATTGGGCCACGTCTTCATTTGACTTCCATCCTCAATGCATCAATCAAAGCAGAGTCAAGTGGGGATTATATAATTTTCCTTAAAAAAACGTACTGTCCCCAGGGACAAGGTGGGGACTTACAGCCCCTAATTTGTTGCCTGCTCAAGATGCCTTGGTGCAGCAGAGGTTGTTGGATCAGATCCTAATGCAGGAAAGCAAATCCCGTCTTCATTCACACTGTTAAATGGGGAAAAAAAAACCCACACAGACAGAACCTGATAGCACAAGTGGAAGAATTATCATCAAGCCCAGGTTTCCAGGAGCTTCAGTGTATCAGCTTTAAGTCCAGAGAGGCTTGGCTTTGTTGTGTTGGAGCGGCCCTGTTTTTGTTCTTGCTTTGTTTAGTACAAAATGAAATCTAAATAAATCAGTGATGTGCAGGATGCGTACGAACCAAGCAGCAGAGCCTGTTCCACAAAGGTGCTGAATGGCTCCGGCTCCCCGGGGAAATGCCAAACAAGCTGCTTCACCAGCCTGCTCCATCAAGTTAATTTTTCTGCCCTTTCATTATGACGGGCAGTCCCTACGCTCGTTTGCGGCATCGCACAACGAGGGCTATCCACAATAATCTGAGTTTGGAGAATACTCAACATCCCTCCCCTGGAATTAGGCAGCCTTGTGCAGTAATATGGGAAAGACCTCAGGATCCATCCCCGCTCCAGGCACCGTACCCAGCGTCTCGCATCTGCGCTGCACCAAAACACTCGTCAGAGAGCTATAAAATACGGAGATAATTCCTCTAATGTCTCCAGCATTTAAAGGCTGATGAGTGCTGCTTCTAAAAGAGCTGGGCCAGGGACTAAAGTGGCACGAGACATCTGGCCCGGGGTTTAAGTGCGGGTGTCAAAGGAGATGCCGCTAGCACAGGCTCCATCCTCCTCCCTCTTCTCCTGGTTTCCACCCCGAGCCACCAGCAGACCCCGGGACATCCGAGACACGAATCCTGCCCCTGCAGACCAGCTCCTGGCCTCCTCCCGTGCCCAACAGGGTCCTGCTGAGACCATTCTGCACAAGGGTCAGCCATACAGCACCATATCGATGCCTCTGGATGTGCAGAATGCCCGTAGTTATAGATGGCTTGTTGTCTGGGGTTTTTTTGAGGGCTAGTGGGGCTTGGTTGGTTTGGTTTGTGTGGGTTTTTTTTTTTTGTTTTGCCCGCTCTTTTTGTTTTCCCCCCTCTGGGTGTGTTGGGTTTTTTGTTCGTCTGTTTCTTCCTCTTCAGGTAAGCCCAGGAAAACCACAAAACACACAGGGCAAGAAACACAACCGAGCTAATTCGTGGAAACTGCTCCAGAGCCCCAGAACTCACCTCCACCAACTGCAACACCGAGAAATAGCAAAACCTCCCAGCACAGCACAGACGATACTTGCCATCGACTGACAAATCGCCCAGACAAGTTTCTTATCCAGGTTGCAAGCTGCAGAACGCAAACAGGTAAGCTGGTGTGTTACTAGACAGAAGAAAGAAAAAACAAAGCTAGATCTGCCTTTTTCCAGAGTTCTATGGAATAAGGACATGACTTCATCAGCAGCTGAATTACAAACTGGACAACGTTTGCCCTGCAGCGAAAAACTTGATACCCCCTCATTGGGACGGCAGACTTGTCTTTGGAGGGCCCGCGTGTCCCGGAACCGCGTGCGGTTGAGGTTGGCGGCCGTCCCATCCCGCCCCACACCTGCACAAACACACATCCGCTCGGCATCAGGGCAGCACAGAGCTCCACAGGTGGGTTTGGTTTGGACCTCAGCGACTGCCTGGGGGGGGGCGATTTCCTCCTCCTACCCCCATGGAAAGCCAAGGAGCTGATGGAGCTGGGGTGGGTGAACCTCTCTGGGTGCCATTCACGGGGCAACAGAACCTGAGCTTGGAGGACAAGAAGCCCACGCTCAGGGTTTCTGGTCGATATTTTTTTGATCAAATCCAACGCTCACCTGCTAATGCCGAGAGTTCAAGTTCTTGGAAATGTAATCCTTCGGTTGAAGCTGAACACTGAGGAAAAGCAGCCAAACCCACTAACCTGAATTTTCAGAGCACGGGAAGCAAATCCTCCCCACCACCTCCAGAATGGGAGAGCACAGCCCGCCCTTCTTTGGCCGCCACCGACAAGGAGCTGCTCTGCCAACCCACACTAAGTCATTTCCGACCATCCCCACCGCCATCCCCGTCCTCCGCCATGGCCAACCTTGAGCAACCAGGGCTTGCATCACGCACCCGGCTGCACCCCAGCCCTTCCCACTGTGGTGGGACCCCTCTGAGCATCCCATCACCAGCTGACAGAGCTCATGGGAGCCACTCGCTGGTTCTCCGTGGTATCCAGTCATAGGACGCCTGGGAATGCTTCAAACCTGCTCCAGAGGAGGGTCTTTACCAAGAGGGTGGTCAGACACCGTAACAAGCTTCCTAGAGAGGTGATCGATGCCCCGAACCTGTCAGTGTTTAAGAGGCATTTGGACAATCCCTTTAACGACATGCTTTAACTTTTGGGCAGCCCCGAAGTGGTCAGGCAGTTGGACAAGATGATCCTTGTAGGTCACTTCCAACACAAATATTCTATTCCATTCTGCAACCACCACTCCAGGGTAATGAGCGTTGCCAGGGAATTTAGTAGGAACCCAGAAGAACAGCCAGTGAGGTCAGCCAAGCAAAACCCGAGATGTTCCAGGTCTGGTTTAGTCTGAGTAAGCACCCAAGGTCTTAGTACCCAACTGGACCTTGCAGGGGAGCACACAGACAGAAGAGATGGTCCTCAGCGCTCCACATACACCAGGTTTTGAATGGTTCCTGGGTTTAGCTTGGCAAAGCTGCAGCAAGTCTGAAAACCAAGCAACAAGAATGGGCCACAGATCAAGCCCGGCAGGTAGGGGATGGAGAGAAACCCAGAGATACCATCCCATGGGGTTCACTACCATGTAAGGTGAGCGTACTCCAATTCATCAAGGTACAACCAGGTGAAAGGCAACTACCAAAAGACCCAAGGAACAACCACAACAGAGGGAGGGTCTGCATTTTCTAACCCACAGGTTTTCACTTTGGATTTTATTTAACTGCGTTAGATATTCCTATCCCTTGCTCATTTCTGCTATTAAAGGCTCCTAAACGGCTTTAAGCATGAATTCTTGCGCTGGAAGACACTGGGTTGGCAGCCTTAGAGAGAAATTCCTTGTGCACAGGAGGAGCAAAGGAATCCCACCGCCAGCATAACACACATTATCTTAGCCCCACTGTAGAGATCCAGGTCTCAGAGAAAAAAGACTGGTACCGAGATAGGCCTTGGGATCTCAACCGAGACCCCTCCAGAGCAGACGCGAGAGATGCCGCACACCAAATCTCTTACCCTCCTGCTCTGCTGCACCCGCCGCAGCTGAGCTCTGTCCCCTCTTGCTGTCACAGGCTTTTCCACCACTTCTCCATCTCCTTTTTTTCAAGCCAAAGCTACAGCTTCAGTTTTCTGCCTTCTGCAGCTCAAAGGTTTGGCTCCTGACCCTGTATCTCGCATCTCCAAACTCCAGTCACCTCCTGTCTTGATCTCAGCTTCCCAAGCCATTTGGGAACTAGTCTGTGCTCTGACAGCAGCAATCTTGCACCGTTTGCTTTCCTGAATCTATCTTTGAGTTATTTCTTTGTATTTGCTCTTCTGAGAAGCAAATTCCTCCTTCTTTTCCTTCTCTCAACAGCTATTCCTGGCTGCTTTAGAGACCGTGTCCACCCCTTCTGCTCTGCAGCCACAACGTCCCCAAATCCCAGCAGTTAACCCCGGGGAGCCCTTTCTGCTCTCCAAACCTGGCACTCTGCAGAGCCAGGGCAGCTATAAAATTGATTTCTGCAGCCCCTGCCTGCAAAACAAAGTGAGCCACATTTACCCATCTCACTTTTAGCACCCAGCCAAGGGCTTCCTATATATCACTGATGGAGATGGGCAGCACCTGCCCACAATCCAGCCCCCTCAGGCTTAAATCATCAGGGCTGGGAGACCCTGGAGCAATCACCTCCTAATTTCAGGCACTGCGAGACTGAGTTTGTATAAACCACCAGGAAACAGTGACCCAAATATCCCAAGCTGTGCTCAAGTCCCAAAGGACCCAACCTACCATTTGTCCATAAAACCATTTCTTCCCTTCCAGCTGCAGAGGTTTTAATCCACACTGCGATGACCAAGGTGGCAGCTGCCACCGCTGTCTTGCAGCCAGCTAAAATTAAATGCATATTTATATAAATAAAGCTAAAATTAATAACTCTCTGGACTGAGACGGCCTCCTCTCCTTCCCCAAACCACTAAATCTTCCCGTATCCTTCATGTCCATCACACAGACCGCGGGATTCGGCAGCCGGAGATCCGTTTCCTATAAATTTTCTGCACAGTGCCTACAACACTTGTAGTTTCTCTGAAAAATAACGATTGGAGGGTGGATAGAAGAGAACAAACAGTTCGGATGAACAGTTTATCTGATGAATTCAGCCTCTTCTCCTGTTCCTGCAATATCAGGTGGACAAATCCAATTTCCGCAAATCCATTTGTTGTTTGAGTTTATTTGACAAATACTTCCCCAAACAATTGCCTCCACATTCACTTAGCAAATATTTAAAATATGAACTGTGCTGCTTAGTGAATCCCCTGGCATTGCACTAGTCCCCAGTGGAGTGAGAAAGTTAGTTTTTTTCCCCCCAATATTAGTTATTTCTGCATTTCAAATTAAATTTGTTTTCGCCGGTTCTCATTCTTTTTTGCTGATAACACCGGATGATTTGGTGGTACTTATGAGGAAAGGAGCTGGTCAGTTGGCTTCTGATGAAATAGAGTTTCACTGGAAAGCAATAACCCGCTGAAGCAGAGACATTTCATCAGAAATAGCCCCCAGTTGAAGGACTTGCAGCGGATAAGCAAGGGCTGTGCAAATCCAGCGCTCGGAAACCTCTGCTGGTTGTTGTCCCAGCCTGTGGATGAAGTGAACAAAAATGACGGCTCTACAGAGTGCCAGCAGAATTTGAGGGATATAACGTCATACCTTGGCTAAAGCTTCTTTCTAGAATTGCCTCTTCATAGTAAAATTTGGGGGGAAAAAAAATCATTTTTGGTCCAAACTGGGCCAAACCCGACATTTGAAGAAGTACTGAGGGACCAACTGCATTTCAGCGAGCTCGGCCGCAAAGACGCATCATTTCAGGCCTAGAAAAACATAAATTTCTAGGCCCCACAATTACAAAGGAAAACTCAAGAGCCTTAAGAGTTCAACCAGAACCAGAAGGCAAATAAAAAGCAATCACAATCCATTATTCATCAAAATCTTCTCCAATCTGTTTTAAGACCATGTCAGGATATTTTAGCGCTGCAGGTATCAATAGCGGTAAAAAAAAACCCTGCAACTGTGACTTTGAAATTTGCGTTTCGTGATTTTTTTTTTATTTTTTTCTGCCAGTAAAAATCTCATTGCCTGAACACTATTGGAAAGGTACCAGGGAAAGGTTGGGAATATCGCCCAAGCAAATTCGCTTAAGAATTCAAACAAACGCATCGGGACAGGATTTTGCTTTTGTCGCCTGGCTCTGGAGAAGAGCTGAGCAGTTAGGAAGAGGGCACTAAAAGAACAAATGCTTCATTAAACCTGAGTTTGGGCAAGAACAACACGCAACCTATTACGGGAAACAGCCTTTCCCACTCTTTAGTCAACCGAGAGCCTTGGAACGCAACATTGACCTGGACAGCAGCTCTTCATCTCCCCGTTATTTATTTTGCCGCCCAGGGGGATGCAGCCAGGACAACCCATCCCTCCGAGCTGCCACCAACACGGGAGAGGAGAAATGTCACATTCTAACTCCAAAAAATGCCAAGATCAGCAGACAACACGCGGGCACATCGGGGAGGCAGAAAGGATGAAACAGGCTTTTTGAGACACAGTGAATTCCTTCTTTGATCACCAGAATACTTTTCTTCACTAAGGAAAAAAAGAAAAAAATCACCAGGTGGTGGCTCTGGCAGGGATTTTTTTTCTTTGTTTTGTGGTTGTTTTCCTTTTTAACCTTCAGCCCAACTGTGTCAAATATTCCTAGAACTGCGTAAGGAGAAAGATGATGGTTGGTGCCAGGGCTCGCTTTTGGATGTGGTCAATGAGACAAGAGACATATGGAATCATAGAATGGTTTG
>VWYH01002713.1:0-23749 GCA_013399365.1 Pampusana beccarii
AAAGCATCGATAAATGACAGCGGTTACTATGCTTGTGTGGTCCGCAACGAAGTCAGCCAGAATGAAACCTCCTTCCTGCTCCATGTCCAGAGTAAGTGGGGATTTCTTCCTGATGCCCGGGAAAAGAAACGAGGGAAATAGCCCAAGAAAACATCTCTCTGTGTCCCTGTGCCAAGTGCAACTGCCTGTTGGCAGGTTTTTGCTTCAAGGGTGTGGGTAGGAGGTTAAATTTGGTCTGGCTGCAGAGTCTGTGAATCCTCTCCCTTGCAGATGCTGCAAACGTGGTGCTGCCTGTGCTCCTGGCGTGCGTTATCGTGGGCTCGCTCGCAGGTGAGTGCTGGGGCTGACTCTTCACTCTGCATTTTTGGCTGGTTGCTGCATCACTGGTGGGTGCTACAGCAGGTGCTGCACACCAGAAGTGTTGGGGTGAGAGGGTCTGTGCTGGCTGACATGGCACGTCCTTGCTGGGACCTGCATTTCCCACCCAGGCATTGTGTCAGCAGCGGCTGGGCTTTGTCACTGCTGTCACTTCAAGCAGGGGGTCCCCAGTCTGAGGAGGTGATTTTTGTCCTCTTTTGCCTTCCCTTGCCTCTCTGCTCCCAGAGGGAGGGAGGGTTGTCATGAAAACTCCTCCTGTGTGTCCAGAGCAGGCAAGAAATTATTTATACTTTACTGGGGGAAGCTGCACATCCCTTCTAGGGTAAGAGCACTGAGCCCTCCCGACCGACCATGGTCTGCTGTGGTTTTCTGCCCAGAGAAAGGAAATGAGCTTCCTTAATCAGTGGTCTTGGTTTTCCTCCTTTTTTGGAGCTGGAGAGCATTTTTTCTGGCTTATCCCCAGTCCCTGGCAAAGTGGGGGTTTTAATTCTCGGATTACCAACTGCAAACTTGGAGGGGCATTAAAAAAAAAAAAAAGAAATGTCCAAGTCTGGACCTGAGAAGAGGATTTGGGAGTTTAAAAGAGAATTGGGAGGTCCTCCCTGGGTAATTTTTCCCTGTATGTTTTGCTATTGCACAAAGCTTTCAGGTTTTTCCTGTGAAAAGCCTCCAGGTGCTGGGGAGGTGCTGGCAGAGGTGTGCTCCTGCTCACATCGTCCCCGTGACACTCCCCTTGTACCTGTTCACATGGGGCCAGAGCTGCTGCTGCTCCCTGGCCATCAGCTGGGCTGGGGCAATCGGTACCTATGGGGCAGCGTGGAGATGGGCAGGGGTGGCCTCCTGCAGCCCCCAAACACCAACCCTGTGTGAAGGGGTGCTGGCAAATTCTCCTGGCTCAAGGTTTCCCACCTGAGTGTTGTCTGAGCACCATCTCTAGGGTGTTTAATGGAGATGATGACTGGTTTGTCCCCAGGTCTCTTCGTCTGGTGCAGGAGAAGGGACCGCCCATGTCGCAATGGCTGTAGGTAAGGTGCTTTAGGTCCCTCTCTTGGGCTGCTCCTCCAGCCATGGCTACAAGTCAAAGTTTTATCGTTGGCTGGAACTGAGTTAACCAGACAAGTGGGAAAGCCTCTCCATGCAGTTGAGGGGTTGCTCTCCCTCCTCTGGGGGCTGAAAGGATTTGCTGTCCTGTCTGTTTAGTCCCCACTGGGGTTTGTTCTGGAAATATCCTTNGGGAAGTGCAGGCAACTGGCAGTGGGGAACTTCAGAGTTCCTCCTGGTCCATCGTCCATTTGCTCCATCAGCTCTTCTCCCTCTGCATTGGCTTTTAAATTCCCGTTACACATTTTCTGTAGCCAGATGGACTGGTGTAATAAGTGGTGGTCCTGTCCCAATTCCTCCCGTTGCAAAAGCAGTCAAAAGCTCATGCTGTGGTTTTTTTGGGAGAGCAGATTCTTGTCCAGAGGGGAAACACTCAGCTTATCCAAATCATGTCTGTGGCTCAGAAGGGGCCAGACTCTGGTTTCCTGTGATGCTTTCCAGATTGGCATAACTCAAGCTGCAGCAGCCTCCACATGCAAAGGATGTGCAGACTCACTCTGAAATATGCTCCTTAATGGGTGGGGTGGTTTTTTTAATTGTCTAAAGGGCTCCAGAGATTTCTGGGGAGTGATTCTTGAAATCTTATTGGAGATTGCTCATTCTATGTGACCACAAAAAAACTTGGGCTGTTAACTGAAGCTTCTTGGAAGGTAAGCACAAGGATGTGATCCCCTAAGGGTAGGAAACCCCATCCCATGTTGTGGCCAGCCAAAAATAAGAGAGCTCTCAGTTGTCTTGTGCAGCCAGGTCCTAGATAACTCCTCCCAGAGATAAACTGGCTGAAGTAGCTCCTGAAATTGGGAGCAGAGCACACAAATTCTGAACTTCTCAGTGCTGCCACCACCCTGCAGCTGCCTGGGGCCTCGGAGGGGGTTTGAGTGGCAGATGGAGGATCTGCACCCAGGAGATGGCTTAGATGGAGACCTCTCTTCTCCTTGCAGGTGGAGATCTTGAGCAGCTGTGCCTTTGCTGCCTTCCCCCGATGGTGGTGGATGCTGCCTGGGGAGCGCTGGATGTTGGATGCTGTCCCAGCCTCTGAATTGCTCAAGCTGCCAAAGCCTGCAAATATTTTTTTTGTATAACACCAACTTGGACTATTTCTGTGTTGTCCTGTTCTTCCCCAAGGCTCCTTGCACATTCCTGGGGGAGAGGCTGGCATGGCTGTGTCTGGAGACCCAGCTGCTGCTGTGCTCCAGACCTCCTTACCTGTCTGGCCTTCCTCCAGAGGCTGTCTGGGGTAAGTGCTTGTGGATGAGCTGATGGCTTTGGAAAAATCCTCCATCTCCACTGGACAAACACCCAGTCCTGGGGCTTCTGGGGAGTGCTGTGGTGACACAGCCCGGTGTGGGAGACATAGGGATGCTCCCAAGCCCGTCTCCTCTGTCCTGCAGCCTTGGGCTCTGGCGGGATCTGGGCACGTGTCCTCATCTTCTGAGCACTTGCCACCCGGGTCCTACGTGTTGCCCTTCGCTTTTGCCGCTCCTGCGGGTGATGGCAGACTTGGTCTGGTTTGATATGGCTGGGGCAGCCCTGCTTCCAGCCCCTGCTCCTGTTGCCTCCCTTCCCCACGCTGCTTCTGCAAAGCTCTTCTGGGCTTTGCTCCTGAAGGGGGTCCTTATTCGTTCTTGTAGTCGAACTTATTTAGCCTGAAGGCACAACCGCCATCTTCACACTGGAGAGAACTGGATGCTCTCCCAGGAGTCCTGGACCCCACAAGGTGCCTTTTGCTAATCATCAGGCCAGGGTATTTGCATGCTTATTTCATTCTGATGGGTACAGGCCCAGGTCCAGCACCCTGAGCTGGTCCCCAGCACCTCTGTGGGTGCAGGTGTTTTGGGTGCCCTGGTATAAATACTGGATGGTCACTTCTCTCCCAGAGCAGCTGGTGGCTTAGGGACCTCTCCTTGTCCCAGGCCACAGTCAGCAAGTGGAGAGTGGTAAGAGTGGATGTTTTTAGAGCTTGGGTCTTGCCTGTAGACCTGCAAAGGGCTTTCCTGGCTGGGGGAGCGGTGGGTCTCCCTCTCCTCAGAGTTAACCCTTCTCTTTGGAGAACAGACCTGCACATGGGAGAGGCTCAAATTATATCCCACGACGTGAGCGGTCACCAAGCTGTCCTGCATCTCCTTCTGGGGCAAACAGGGAAATTGCAAGAGGGCAAACTGGACAGGCTTCTGGACAGGGCTGTTTGGGTGCAGTAAACTAGATTTCAATGTCAGCTTTAAGCTGCAATGCAGGTTGTCAGATTTTTCTATTGCACTTGCATATATAAAATGAATGCAGCCTCATGTTTTACAAAAAATAGTTTTCTATACTTTCTGGAGAGTTGTCTGTAAATCATTTTGGAGGTGTCGTGGTTTGTTGATGTCTGTCTCTGCTAATAAAAGCGCCTGTCTCATCCCAGTTGACGTGATCTTCAGGGGTGGGTGCCCAAAGCCTGCGGTAGTGGAGGGGTGCGCTCCCCGCTGCGGGACCTTGTGTGGGCTCCAGGCTTCTGTGGTGGGTTGCAGCTGGTGGCAGACCTTGAGAAGCTGGATTTACCCGATGTCCAGCCCTGTGGGAAGAGCCACTGTGCTTGGGGAGGCCATTTGCTACTGCTGTGGTGCTCCTGCATCCCTGTCTGTCCTTCTGGGCAGCCTGGCTCCTCCTGCTGTGATTGCAGCCTGGGCGGCTGAGCTGGGCTTAAAAGCATCCCAACAACCTTTCTCCGAAGCCAGGCGAGGGTATTTTTAACCTGTATCTGTTCCCTGGTGACTCGAGCAGGACCTGCCAAGCATCCACCCTGGCACAGCTCCTAGTCCTGGGGTAGCTGGACTTGAGAGAAGATTCCAGCCGAGTGAGGTGGGGTTGGAGCTGTATGGGGTTCACCCTGTGGGTGCTCCTCAGGGGAGGCTTTAGCTTCCAGGTTTATCTGGTGCCCTTTGTATGTACATTTATGCATAGCAGCTGTGTTTGCAGTCAGAAAAGCGTCCTCTAGGCTGTAGGAAATACCTTTGTGCTGTTGTAACAGCTAAATCTGGTGGGGAAAATTCCCTTTGGGAATAGAGTTTAATGTGCCCTAAGTAAACATGTCCCTGTGTTTGTATACAGGAAGGTGTAAGATGCACTGCAGTGTACCTATGGAAGAGACATTGCCAGTGTCCACCTCCTCTGCATCTTTGTGCTTGTGCCTTCCATGTCTTTCCTCCCTTCTGGGCCTCTTCCCTCTCCCTGGGAAGCTTTGGCAGATTAATGTGCCATCCACCTAATTAGCAAAGCTGTTAGCAAAGGGCTGTGAAGTCACTTTGCTGTGTAGACGAAATCTGACCAAGCACCTGTCCCAAGCAGCAGAAGCGTTGCGGTGTGCTCAAGTTTGCCAGCCAAACAAATTACTGCTGATGAAGCAAGTATATATTTCGTGTTGCTACAAAATGACTCCTAGAAAAGCAAGTATATGTATGTATTTCAGGCTACTACCGAAATTGCCACTACTAAGGCAGCAAGTATCTACATATCAATATTAGAAGCACGTATAACAATGTTTTATTTCTAATATGAATACCTATATATATATTATTTGAAATGTCACCAGTATAGTGCTCATCAGTTGATGATGGACAAAGTCTCCCTGCATGGATGATCAGGGAGAGACTCCATTTGGGGTAGAAAGCGAGTAATTTTTATACCATAGTGACATGAGGGGGCGTAGGACACCACTATTTAGAACAGATGTTTTTGTTTCACCTGGAACAGCCCACAGATGACGCTGGTTTCTGTTTTTCTCAGGCCAATTTTTGCTTTCCCAGCCTGTTTCTCTCTTCCATCAGCTGAAGCAGCCAATGCCTGTCATCAATTCCTCATTTTCCAGGCTGTTTTTCACTTTTTTTGACTAATTTTCTTCTTTTCAGATGATAAGTTTGTTGTTGCCATTTCTTGTTTTTATGGTTATCAAGGGTATCCTGGGCTGTTTAAGGTTCTGGGGTACCAGCTGCACCTCATGGATGCCAGCTGTGCTCCTCAAGGATGCTCCTGGTCCCCAGGCTGGCACTGCCTAGGCCTGCAGACATCTACTTTCAGCATTTTAGCAGACATTTTCTGCCAGTATTTCTCCCATTATAACCTTTACGGCTGCTCCCATCGGTTGCTCACACCAGTCCCCACCAGCTCTGAGTCCTTACAGCACACCCCGCGTGGGTTGGAGAGTGAGATGATGCAGATCATTAAGAAAGGATTTAATAAGAAGCTGGAGCAGACTGCAGTGATCAGGGCTGAGTCAGACAAGTGCCATTTACACACAACCAGCCCCTTTTACCCTCCTCTCTACCCCTTCCTCCAATCACGCCTTAGTAAGTTTTGCACAGTGCCATATCCCCTCTCAAACATCCCAATTCATCACCTTCTTCCTGCTTCCCCCCTCTTACCAGTTGCAAACTCCAGGTTTGTCCTCTCCAAAGTTCTGCCTGCTGGTTCTGGGTGCCCCATCGATTGGTGACTGGAGGATTTTGGTCTTTGGCATCATCTCCCATCTCCCTGTCTACCTGGGCTGTGTCTGCATGTGCTTTTGTTTATCCCTTCCTCTTTTGCACAGGAAAGATCCTTGACTGGATAACCTGAAGCAAGCTGGGACAGGATGGATGCAGCTCTGGCCCAATACCTTGGCGGTCTCTGAGAGGCATTTCACAGGGGTTTACCTCAGTTTGGAAAATTCATCATATTCTAGCTAATGGCTGGAGCTCCCTGGGTTTGCTACATCCCTGATCCTGGTCCCTGCCATGGGGACTCAGCGACATGCAGGGTCCCAGCCCAGCACTGCGTGGCTGGAAGGGTGTTTTTCCTCTTGCTATGGAGCAGTAGTACCTGCTGCTGGCATTTCTCTGGGGCACAGCCTTTTCTGACCCCCCCCAAACAAGCCAGGACCCCAGTGGATTCCCCAGAGGTGCAATCTGCCTGCCCAGCCATCCCTATCTTGTGCCTGGCCCTGCTCTCACTGCTCCCCATCCTCTTCCTCCCTGTGGCCCAGGCTCAGCAGGGGGGCTGAAAAATGGATGAGTTGTAGATCTGCACCCCAGGTTTGATCCACAACATCCCAAACTGCTCCCTCCCACAAGGATGATGGAGTGGAGCATCTCCCTTATGGTGAAAGGCTGAAGGAGCTGCATCTCTTTAGTTTGGAGGAGACTGAGGGGTGACCTCATTCATGGGGATCAATATGGAAAGGGGGAGTGTCATGAGGATGGAGCCAGGCTCTTCTCGGTGACAACCAGTGACAGGACAAGGGGCAATGGGTGCAAACTGGAACACAGGAGGTTCCACTTCAATAAGAGAAGAAACTTCTTCCTGGTGAGGGTGGCAGAGCCTGGCCCAGGCTGCCCAGGGAGGTTGTGGAGTCTCCTTCTGTGCAGCCATTCAAACCCGCCTGGACACCTTCTGTGTAACCTCATCTGGGTGTTCCTGCTCCGGGGGGATTGCACTGGATGAGCTTCGAGGTCCCTTCCGATCCTGAGGTTCTGTGATTCTTTGCTGCCTGCAGCCGCACTCTCCGAGATGAGCGTCACTGGACACGTGTCCCTGCCCCAGCTTTCTATCCCTGTCCAAGCCACACTGGAGAAGTGCCCGTCCCTGGCTCAGCCCCAGCCTTACCCAGGCTGGTGGGACGTGGTCCCCTGCACCCCAAATCCAGCTGGAGAGAGGGCTGTTCCTCCTCAGGACACCTTCAGTCCAGCCTGGTGTGGGAACAAGGGATGTCCCAATGCAGCCGATGGGATAAGAGAAGTTGGGAAGAGAGGGAGTTATCCCTGCCGACACGGCTTGGTGGAGATTTGGCAGGGCCCGGGGTGCTCAGCCGCCTGGAGTTCAGGCAGGGCTTGAAGTAATGAGGTGGAGGGCCGTGGTGATAACGGAGGAAGGCACCCAGCACCCTCCTGTCGCTTAACAGCCTGGATGATTCCCAGTGGCACCGGGAGACACCCGGAGCCCGTCCCAGCCTCGCAGGGCTCAGCAGCTGGGAAAAGGCTGGTCTGACACGGAGCGAGAAGCCGGCTTCTTCCCAAAACAGCATTCCCCTTTCATTGATGTAAACCAGCGCCTGGCTGGGGAGCCGAGGGCAGAGGCAGCTGCAGAAACAGCAGCAAAACCCTCAGTTCACACCTGGGCAGTGAAACCTGGTCCAGCACTCGTGGGAACAGGAACCAGCCCATGAGTGGGGTTGGGAATAGGATGGCGTTGTCTTCTGCTTGAGGAAGCAAGATGAGGATACACACAGAAATGTGAAATACGTTTATTAGAGCGGCTACGGCGAAGTGAAGAAAAAAGCAACATAAGTTTATTTGTTTGTTTGTTTTTTTCCTGATCGAGTTCAGGGATGCTTTAACCCTGATGGTACCTATGGGTGCTGATGGAGCTGCCTTTCCTGGTCATCCTTCCCAAATGCCAGGCTGAAAGCAAACCAGGGTCAGCTTAAAGCTTCAGAAGCGAGGGCACGGGCAGGGCAGCTCTGGCAGCAGCACAGCTCGGCAGTGCTTGCGCAGCGTGGGACGTGTGTCTTTTATAGCGGAAAGAATACTGACCGGGCCAGCGGCTAAAGCTGAGTTCCTCTGCTCTTCTGCAGTAGTCTATACTAATTAACAGCGGCAATACATTCCGGTTGAGTCAACTGGATCAAATTCCTCAAAACACTCCATCAGCTTTTTCCCTTGATTGACATTTACATGTCTTATTGTTGTTGTTGACTCATTAACATATTAAAAAATAAGGAATGTGGTGTGACAGCGTTCATGAGGGTGGTTAACCTCCAGCTTGGAGTCTGATACAATTTCTGACTCATGGACAAGCTGCCCTTGCTTGGGTGATGACCGGCGTTAGCAAGAGCAATGGCTCATATTTTTTCTCAGCCTGGGTGTTATGAATAGAGGGCAGGGGAAGTGACAGGGGAGCTATTGTGTGGAGACTTGGGTGGCAGCATTTTGGCAAGACTTTTGCCAAAGCCTTGCCTCACTAGTGCTTGGGCAGAGGCAGAGCTTACGGACACTTTGCTTTGGCTGCCCACAGCGTGTGGACGCAGCTCCCTGGCTGGAGTAGGCACGACCCTTTACTCCATCTGTCCTTGGGTTTCTTCCATCACCTGCCGAAAACACAGAGACCGTGTCCTTTGGTGGCATGAAAGGGACCAGGAGCTCTTCAGCTACACTGCCAAGCACCGCAAAGCCACAATGCTGGGGGGGTGCAGGTTGTCCCAGCCCTGGGATGAGCACCCCTCTGGCACACGGTGCCCTTGCACTCCTCTTAAACATCCCAGTCCCTCCAGTTACCCCAGAGACTGGCCCGCGGGGGGGGCAGTGAATCCCCCAAACCACCATGACCCCCTGCAGAGGTGGGGGAAGGCTGCAGCTGCACATGGGCCAGCCCCCCAAAACACAGGGCTGCAACATCAGCCCCCGTGCTGACATCAAGCCTAAGGCTCAGCTGCAGGAGAGGTAAGGCGGGGCTCCACTGACCCCAAAATCCTTCCGGCATCTCCGAAATAAGGAGGCAAGAGAGGAAGGTGGGGCGGGGGCAGGTCGGCCCCGGCGAGGCTGAGCGCTGGTGGTGCCGGCGTGGGAGGGAGGGAGGTTTCCGTGGGCAGGAAGAGTGAATCAGATAGGGGACTTGTGTGTATTTAATGTTGATGTGGGTAGAAAGCCTGTTCTCCCCTGTGTCTTATTTGTAGCTGTTTTGGGTTATGTGTATTAGAAGAGTATGTTTTTACCCAAATCAGACTGCAGCAGCCCCGAGAACTGAGATATTCTTGACACCAAGATGCTTTTCTGGGCAGTCAAGCACATCCCTGTGGTGCTGGCACAGGCGGGTGAAACCACAACGCTTGGGGCATTGTCCACTGCACCTCCAAACCCAGGAGAGCTCCCCAGGACACGGCAGTGACCCCACGGGTCCCATGCACCCAGCTGAATTACAGCACTGGCCACCAGCATGCTTGCTGTGTCCCCCCAGGGTGAGGACAAAGCCCACGGCATTCTGCAGGAAGGCAGGCAGATGCTTCC
Source organism: Pampusana beccarii (assembly GCA_013399365.1). Taxonomy (NCBI): domain Eukaryota; kingdom Metazoa; phylum Chordata; class Aves; order Columbiformes; family Columbidae; genus Pampusana; species Pampusana beccarii. The sequence goes on from VWYH01002713.1 coordinate 9,492, forward strand.
TTGTTATTATGAATTAAATATTAATAAAGATTCATTATGAATTAAATATTCATCATTAAATAATAAAGATTTGCAATAGCGAGGAGACAGCTAACAGCAGCGAGTTACCATGGTGGCCCTGACTTGCGTGCTCTGTTTGGTGTGCTTGATTCTTATCATCTGCTCCTTCCGCTTTTTCCCATGATCTGGAAAGAAAAGAAAGGCAAAGTAACTCTTGGGTTTCCAACAACGCCCCGGCAAGTTGGGCTGCACCCTTTATTTCATGGGATGGGTGATGAAAATGTGGCTGCAGAGAGCAGTGAAGACAGGAACCTTTCATTGGGCAGAGCCCCCCTCTTTCCAAAACCAGGAGAGCCCCGTTTTGAGAGGGGACAAACAAGAAGGCAGCCTGGAGGGTGATGACACCCATCTTGCCTGCAAGCCCCTGCCTCCCTTTGGCTGTATGGACTCAGTGCAATATTTCCTACTTCCAGACTTGGAAATGCTCTGTGCCCTCTGGGAAAGCATGGGAGTCCCCCTTCCATCCTCTCCTTGAGGGCATCCTCTCCTTAACATGCTGCTGACCCCCCTTCTTACCAGTTGTCTGAGATGCTTCATGTGACCCCGAAGGCTGAGCCGGCATTTTTGGGAAGCCCGCTGGCATGGCCAGCCAGCCCTGGAGACCAGGCCACTGCAGAGCCTGGCCTGGGGGAGGCCAGGTACAAATGCTAATCATGGCAATGAGGGCATTCACACGGCAAGACCACAGAAACCAGGAACTTTAAAAGGAGAAGCTGGAAAAAACACAGTAGCCTTGTGAACATCACACTATGACCTTCCCCCACATCCCAGAGCTGGGGGGATGGAAAATGAACGACCTGACCCCACTCTGCAAGCCCAGCTTCACTGCTCTTCTGGGTCATAAGATGTTCCCACAGCCATTCTTGCCTGTTTATCAGATAGTTTTGTGCTCCCGAAGCTTGCCAAGGCCGAGGTTGTTTTTGACCATGGCACGGCTATCACCAGAGAAGACCACGGCAGGGCATTCTGCAGGAGAAATTTGCTTTCCTTGAGCACCCGTGGACAAAGCAGAGGTGCTGACAAGGACCACAAGCAGGGAACAGTGCCTACTGGGGCTTTCCTAAAAGGATGGGCACCAGAGTCGGGTCCTCAGCTGATCTGGACAGTCCCGCTCTTTAAAACAAAAGTCTGGCTTTTATCTAACGGAAAGCATCTTTTCTCATACCCGCTGCCAGGGGAGGGTGTGAGAGCTGAGTCTGGGAGGGCTCGGTGGCTGAGCAGTTTGTTATGGTTGCTGGAAGGAAACCACAGGGCTACTTACAGTATAGGAGGAGGAGCAGCAGTGTGGTGACAACAGCTACAGCAGCAAGGACACAGCTGGTCATGACATCAACAGCCTCTGAGCAGCCTCGCTCTGCCAAAGAAAAAGGGAGAACTTGTCAGCAGTTGCTCCTCAGGCCAACGTCCCCCTATGAACATTTAGGTGCCATGAATTTAATCCAGGGACTTGCTACGTGACAGGGAGGGAGGATTCCCGTGTTTCAAGTCATGGAACCACCGGGATGAACCTTGCTTTGCTACGGAAGAGCTACGACCTCCCCACTCAGTGCAAAGCTGCCACGACTACACCAGCTACAACAAGATTTCTTGCAGGACCAGCCATGTAGAGCCACCTAAGGACTCCCTCTGCCCTGTGTGAAGCCACCCCTCGCCCCTCAGATACCCCACTGCCCCCCCAGAAGAAAGGCGAGCAAGGACATGGGTGGTGCAAACCCAGGCCACCCCTTACCATGGAGTTGCTGGATATTGTGGAGCAAAAGGGTGGCGAACAACATGTTGACAATCAGTGTTGTGGGGGCTGTAGAGTTCCGGATGACATGGTGCCCTGGGACAGGGAAAAATTGCTGATGGATGAGAGCAGAACGCGTAAGGAGTGCAGGCTGGCACGCAGGGGTGCTGAGCTTCAGTGGGAGGGTGAGCAAGGTGTGGGCAATGTCTCTGGACAAGTGTCACAGCAGCGTGCTGAGCCTCCACTCCCTTCTGCGACTGAAAACCTAAGGAGCTTACTCCTGGGCTCTTATCAGGCCTCTTCCACCAGAGGCTTAGATCATACACGGCAACTTACATGTTTTCATTTTGAAGCGGCTGAGAGCCGCAGGTCTCCACACCACTGCTGCTGCCGCCTGGGCAGTTCCTATTACCGCAGTGCAGAAGAACATCCCAAGCAAGACGAAGGCAGCAGAAAGACCTGTGGGAGGAGAAGTAAACCAGAAGATGAGGGGGGAAACTGGTGGAGGCAGCGGTCTGAGAACAAGGCAAGGAAAGGTGGCTTCTGGTGACCCTGCACCAAACTGCTGCATCTGGGAGGGCAGGATGCATCACCCTGTGCAATGGGGTTGTGCAGCGGGAGCAGGACTGCAGATGGCAGCCAAGAAGGGTCCCCATGGCCTGGGGATGGGTCTGGAAGCGAGGCCAGCTCAGCTCTGCTGGCCAGGGGACCATACCCCACAGCTAAGGAGTTTTTATCCTGGAAGTTGGTAGCAAGCAATATTTATTGTAAATGTACACACAGGCAGCACCCTTCCTTTAACAGAGAATGGGGAGAAGACTTGCATGGGTTTTTCTGGGGGGTGTTTGGGCTTGTTTGCCTTGATGTCTGCTGGCAGCTCAGCATTGTAGTAAACGAGCACCCATGGCATGACAAACAGGCAGCCTCAGCCTGAAGCAGGGAAGAACTGCCTATGGAGCATTTTTAGAACATTTGAGCTTTGTGTTTGTTGCCCACGGTCTCTTAAGGTCTGGTGGGAGTGGTTTCTGAACAGCTTTTTTATTTGTGAGAAGTCCTGCAGAAGGGGTAGTGGCACTTGAAGAGTGCAGAGGGACAAATGTAGCCCTTTGGTTTCAAAAGGGCAGAGAAAGAGGAGCCTGCAGGCTACAGAGCAGTGAAGTCTAACTTCTATTTCTCCAGATCAAATACTGCTACATCAGAGATGCTACTGTAAAGACCTGGAGGAGAAAGAAAGATGATACACTGAAGCAACTAAGAACAAATCGGGTTAAATGAATCCTACCTTCTTCCTGCATCCAGATGATGGAGGTGGCAAGCAGGAGGAGAGAAGAGATACACAGCAGTCCATAGGTAGACAGAATTATATATTTCCATGCTTCCTTTCCTGGGAAAAAAAGGCAAACGGACTCAGTACCACACAAACAAGATGGATGCAGCCTGTAAAAGGAAAATAAACAACAAGCACGGGTTTCCTTTGTCAAGAATTGAATCCCTGAGGTTTAGAAACCCTGAAAAGAAAACCTGTTGAACTTTCATGGACTTGCTTTGACTTCGGGAGGTACCAGGAGAAACCGCTCAGACCTGGGGTTGTTCCACACTGAATCAGACACCAATTCCACCTAGTGAGACACTTTACAACACTTCTTCCCAGTTTTTGCCTCCTATAATGACCTGATAAGTGCTGGATTTCCTCTGGAGCCCCATATTATGGGGGAAAGCCCACATGGCACAAGCTCTTGCCACGAGCACCAGGCATGGTGAGCTCCTCAGGGGAGATTACCCTCAAAGGCAAAACCCAGTTCCACAGCCTGCACGTCCCCAGTGTTAATGCTGAGAGACAAATACATGTGGGAGAACGTTCCTGGCACTCACCGAACTTGCACTCCCTCAGCTGACAGAGCAGGAAAACGAAGCTGATGGCAGAGAAGGCGATGAGCATCAGGGCAACGATGGCCAATCTCTGCACATGGTGTAGATTCGGTGTGAGACCTGCAAGGAAGGGCAGGAGGGAAACCCCACACTGGGGACAACCCTGAAACACAGAGCGGCGATCCTGCAAAATGCTGGAAAACCCAAGGAATGAACCCTGGGTCTTCCTTGCTCAGGAATGTCCAAGAGAGCATTGCACCCTGCGGGGTGGACCTGTGACAACAGGACAATGACCTGTTGGAGAGCAATGTAGGGGAAAGGGACCTGGGGGTCCTGGGGACAGCAGGGTGACCATGAGCCAGCACTGGGCCCTTGTGGCCAGGAAGGCCAATGGGACCTGGGGTGGATGAGAAGGGGGTGGTCAGTAGGTCAGAGAGGTTCTCCTGCCCCTCTGCTCTGCCCTGGTGAGACCACATCTGGAATATTGCGTCCAGTGCTGGGCCCCTCAGTTCCAGAAGGACAGGGAACTGCTGCAGAGAGTCCAGCGCAGCCACCAAGATGCTGAAGGGAGTGGAGCATCTGCCGTGTGAGGAAAGGCTGAGGGAGCTGGGGCTCTGGAGCTTGGAGAAGAGGAGACTGAGGGGTGACCTCATTCATGGGGATCAATATGGAAAGGGGCAGTGTCAGGAGGATGGAGCCAGGCTCTTCTGGGTGACAACCAGTGACAGGACAAGGGGCAATGGGTGCAAACTGGAACACAGGAGGTTCCACTGAAAGATGAGAAGAAACTTCTTCCTGGTGAGGGTGGCAGAGCCTGGCCCAGGCTGCCCAGGGAGGTTGTGGAGTCTCCTTCTGTGCAGCCATTCAAACCCGCCTGGACACCTTCTGTGTAACCTCAGCTGGGTGTTCCTGCTCCGGGGGGATTGCACTGGATGAGCTTCCGAGGTCCCTTCCAACCTCTGACATTCTGTGATTCTGTGAAACCGCTGGACCCACCAGGGCAGGGCAAGGCTAACCTGTCACTGTCAGGTTCAGCGCTGCCTCCTTCCAGCTTATCACATTGCTGACGTTGCAGGAGTAGGAGCCACAGTCTGACTTTTCTCCACTTCTTATCTGCAGCACGGTGATGTTTCCAGAGAGCAGAGAGCGTTTTTCAGGGGGAAGTGGATGTCCCTCTTTCTTCCAGGTGATGGAAGCCACCATTCCCTCCGGCACGACGCAGACCAGCTCTATGGGCGAACCGGCCAGGTTTGAACTGCACTGGAGCTCAGGCTGGGGCACAGGCTCTGAAAAGCAGAGAGCAGTGTGGCAGCACCCCCAGGAGAGCGAGTGCTGCCTTGCTTTTGACCTGAAAACTGGACAACAAAGAATCATAGAATCATTTTAGTTGGAAGAGACCCTTAAGATCATCGAGTCCAACCATAACCTAACTCCAGCACTAAACCACGTCCCTACAAGCCTCATCTTTTAAACCTCTCCAGGGATAGTGACTCAACCACTGCCCTGGGCAGCCTGTTCCTGTGCTTCACAACATGCAAGAATACTGAGCCCTTGAGGAATAAGGAGGTCCTTCCCTTTTTATTTCCATCCTAGGTCTGTTTGGAGGGAAAGAAGTTACTGTAGGGTAACATCCACCAAGTTCAAAGAAGAAAGAAGATGTCCCCATCCCTACCACTGTGCCACCCCTATGACGGACACTACCAGCTCTTGGAGGTCAGACACAGTGTGTGGGCTCAGGGATACCGACCCAAAAGAGCTGCGAGTTGGGATTACGTTGGGAAGTGACGGCAGGGACTTCTGAACACTGTTTGCTATGGGGTGTTCCAAGAGGAGAGGGCAATGTTGGTGTGAAGGAAGAGTCTGCAAGGCCTGGAGCTATGCAGGCGGAGATCCTGCAGGGAGCGACAGGAGATCACACACATCTGCCTGGCAGACAGGACTCTGGTGAAACTCATCCATCAACCCAGCTCATCTCAGGATCCTGAAGAGGTCAGTAGGGCAATTGGTGAGGCAGCAGCTTACCCTGGGATTGCTACCAAGGAGCTTCTGGCCCCAGCTCTAAGGGACCAGCCACAGCCTGCAGCTCCTGAGTTCCTCAAATCATCATCATGGCATTTGTTTTGCCCATCAAATGTAAGCAGAAATCCCTTGTCTCAAAGGAATGTTTCTATCACACCAGGAAGAAGGCATTATGCAGCCTGATGTCCCAACCAGGAACTCAGGCCACAGCCATACTCAGTTGCAAAAAACTCTCTGGCATTTCCCAGTAATGCTTTTAACATCCCTAGTCTGTGCCTTTCAAGGCAGTGATGAAATCAGAAATCCTCTTCTAGTTCAAGACTTGGTTCTCCAGTTGGATGCACATAAGCCCAATGCAATTTATCCCAGGGTACTGAAAGACCTGGCTGATGTTATAACAAGATCTCCCTCAATTATTTTTCAATTTTGTTTGGAATATGGAGAGGTCTCAGTCAACAGGAAGCTGGTAAATGTTGTTGCAGTTTTCAAGAAGGGTAAGAAGGAAGACCCTGGTGATTACAGGCCCACCAGTCTCACCTCAGTGCCTGGTAAAATGATGGAGAAGGTTATTCTGTGAGTTACTGAAAAACGCTTTAGAGACAACACAGTAATTAGTCATAGCCAACATGAGTTCACGAAGGGAAACTCCTGCTTAACCAATTTAATTTCCTTTTATGGTAAGGTCACCCATTCAGTTGGCCAAGATAAGCCAGTAAATGTGGGGAGATTTGCATTTTAGCAAAGTTTTTGATACTGTCTCCCCCTGCATCCTTCTGTGACGGATGTCACAGCACACAGCTAGACAAGTCCATAATACATTGGGTGAGCAATTGGCTGATGGGTTGGCCTCAAAGAGTCACAGTGAATGGGGTGACATCAGACTCATGGCCAGTCACCAGCGGGGTTCCCCAGGACTCAATTCTACGGCCAGTGCTCTTTAAGGTTTTGTCACGGAGGCACTCCAAAGTCAGTTTTAGGTGGACAAGTTCCAAAACAGACTTTACTCTAGCCAGAAAAGTGCAGCAAATAAACCGACTAGAAACAGAGTTTATGCAATTAGTTAGCACTCCAACAACATAAAATATAGGTTTGGATATCAGTTGAGGAGATTATTGGGGTACAACAAGATAAGAATAATGAAGATGCACAATGTGCACATATTCACTCACAAGAAACAAAACTGGAGGCCTCTGACTCCAGGTTACCCACAAGAAATAACCACTTGCCTGCATTAGGTGATGGCTTAAACTCGCCTGGTTAGGCAAGGACTCATTCGAGGATATATCCAGTAAATAACCACTCATCAAACGAGGAGGTGAGGCGTTCTCAATCCCGGGAAGTGTCTTCAGATGGCGTCCCGATCTAAGGGGAGGGCTCCAGTTCACAGACCCGCTGCTCCGAGAAGACCACTCCAAGGGGGCCTTTGGCGGGGACCCCGTTTTATAGTCTGGTCAGATCTGGCTGTGGGCTTTACAACATGGTCCAGAAGCTTCACAGCTACTCTGGGCACCTCCTTTGTTAACGACCCTGTTCATTGACTCAGGGTCCCATTAAGGACCCTGTCAATTGACCGAGGGTCCCACCCCTCCTGCCCCCCCGGCTGGTGGAGGCGAAGTCACTCTGCCCCAGGGCGGGGGAGGATGTGACTGTCAGTACCTTGGTACCACCCCAGGTGTGTATGTGGGGAGGCACAGTGGGGCACAAAAGGCGCTAAAGAGCCATCAGCTGCCCCGGTGAAGGCTCCAGGTCTCAGGGGGATGTGCAACTGCCACAGGTTTTTATAAATTATCTAGATGCAGGAGTTGAATGTACATTAAGTCTGCTGTTGATACCAAATTAGGAGGAGCTGTTGACTCCCTCAAGGATAGAGAGGCCTTACAGAGAGGTCTGGATAGACAGAAGGGCAACCGTATGAAATTCAACCAGAGCAAGAGCTGGATTGTCTACCTGGGGCAGGGTAATCTTGGTTATGCATACAAACGGGGGGACAAGAGGCCAGAGAGCAGCCCTCCTGAAAGAGATCTGGGGGTTTGGGTTGATGGCAAATTGAACATGAGTCAACAGTGTGCCCTGGCAGCCCAAAGTGCCTACCGTGTCCACCAAACTCTGCATTGCCAGCCAGTGGAGGAAGAAGACTGTCCCACTCTACCCTTCACTGGTGAGGTCCCACCTCAAGTCCTGGGTGCAGTTTTGGGCACCTCAGTAGAAGAAGGACATCGAACTACATCTTAGAGTGTGCCCAGAGGAGGGTGTCCAAGATGGTGAAAGGCCTTGAAGGCAAGAACTTATAAGGAGTGGTTGAGGTCACTGGGCTTGTTCAGCCTGAAGGAGAGAAGGCTGAGGGGTGGCAGCATCACTGAGAGGTGACTTCATTGCTGAGGGGTGACCTGAGTGAGTCTACAACTTCCTCATGGGGGGCAGTGGATGGGGAGCTGCTGATCTCCTCTCTTTGATGACCAGCAATAGGACGCAAAAAAATGGAATGAAGCTTTGTCAGGGGAAGTTCAGATTCAATGTTAGGAAAATGTTCTTCACTGAGCGGTTGATCGGTCCCTGGAACAGGCTTCCCAGAAAAGTGGTCACAGCACCAAGCCTCTCAGAGTTCAAGGCGCGTCTGGCTGATGCTCTTAGTCATACGGTTTAGTGTTAGGTATCTCTACAAGGAACAGGAGTTGGACTTCATGATCTTTATGGGTCCCTTCCAACTTGAGAGATTCTATGATTCTATGGCTCTATTCTGGTTGCCACCTTGTGGGCCTGTCTGCTGCACTGAGTGGCAAATCTTTGTCTCAGAGAACCACCCTCTCAACACATTTGACTTACTGATAACTTCAAGGAAGGTTGTCCTAGCTTCTCCCTGCTTCAGATCAACTGTTGCCTTATAGATGCCACTGTCTGTCTCCCGTAACCTCTGCAGGAGAATTGAGCCATTCTCTGGAAAGAAAATCAATCTGCTTTCGTAAGCTGGGTAAATGGTCGGAGACTGGTAACTCGCATAGTACTGCAGGATTAATTCAGAGGTGGTGTTTCTTATATGTTCCCATTCGGTGAATTTTACGTTCTTGATATCTGGCGCATCCATCAGTACGGAGGATCCTTCAGCTGCAACTCTTCTTTCTGTGAGTTCCTTCACTGCAGAGGACCCCTCCAAAACCAGCAACAGGTCTGGAAATAGGAGAGATGCCAGAGGCGGGATGGGTTAGTTTTAAAGCACGAGTCAAAGAGCAATTTAATCTGCTTGTACTTTTTTTTTTTTTTTTTTNNNNTTAATATACACAAGTCACCAACTGAATTCCTGAAGCACATTGCACCTCATGTCTGATTTCCATCCTCCTTTCTCAGGATAAAAATTGTAACACTTTTGTTGGTGTTATATAAGTGCTTCTTAGCTGGTTAAGACAATTTCTCACTCTTTGGAATGAAAATTATGGGAATCTAGATTTTTGGGGTTTTCTGCACATCAGAAGTTGCTAACAAGGACCACAATCAGTGCAGCTTCACCCCTGGATCTCAAGCTGCTCCCTCAACACCTGGAAGGAAGAGCACTGCTTGGAAAACAAGCTCTGAAATACACTTTATTGGGACTATGTAGTCCTGGATGCTAAATAACCGGTGTCTGAGAGCTGACCTTTCTGAATGCTGTTAAAACCTACAGCCTCGGCCTCACCATCCTCTTGAGAGGAGGTTAAGTCCTGCAAAACAGATGCTTCCCACTTAACCAGGCACCCAGTGACCTTATGCATCTGGAAGGTTATGATTTGTCATGCATTCACAATTCCTGGCACCTCTGAGTAATGCAACAGCTCTCTGGTGCAGCTGCTGTGTAGACTAGCTGCTTTTAACATGAAAAAGAATCTAAACAGCTCTTTACATATCAGCCTTTGTCTTCAAAACGTCTTATGGCTTCCCCAGAGGAGAATCAAGCTAATGTGGGGGTCAGTCTGCTACTGTGACCCTGAAAGGTACTCTTGGCTGTACAAAAGCCAGGTGTGAGAACACCGTCGTAGCACTGCTGGTGTAAAAGGACTTAGCAAGTGGAAAGTCACATCTGCCAGAACCATCATCCTGAAGCCGCTTTTTGCATGTTTAAAAGGTTATGCTGGCTGCTGAAGAAGGAAGAAGCTACAGGAAGATGTACCAAAAGGAAAGCTCACCTGAGCAAAGAGGAAAGATGATGGAGGGGAGGCTTAGGAGCTCAGCGAAGGATACTGGAGGGTAGATCACGGTTGGAGAGTGGCGAAGAGGCTCAGAGGGAAGCAATCCTAAGGTGTGCAGCGGAAGGGAGCTGCTTGTAAGAGGTGGTGGTGATACCAGGCACGGTGACGCTGCAGCACTGGGAGGAATGAGGCGCCTGCCAGGGTGGCTATTGGGGCACACACCTTTACCAGCAGTGCTGCAGCCCGGGAAGGGGTGCAAGGAGAGCACAGAAATGCTGCAAGCTAAGGAGATGCCTGGCTGATACAAGCCTCACACAAGTCCCTTTTCATACTCACAGCTCGTGATGGTCACCTGCAGCCAGGTTAACATGGTAAAGCCCTGCAGACTCTTTCAAACCAGTGCGAAGGATGAGCTCCTGCAGCGACGTGCTCTTGGGATGGCCTCTCTGGGCATGATGGGTGGGCCTGTGAAGGACACTGCGAAAAGCACATCAGCATCTGCCATACAGAGGTTGGGAAAGGCAAAGGGTATTCAGTGCAGCGATGAGGGACCCCCAGCCATCTCCGTGTGTCCCCACAGCACTGGCATCTCTGCAGGCAGTGCAGGCTGAAGCAGGGGGTTGCGGTACAGCAGCCTGAGCCCACACTGCTCAGAACAGCACAGCTCTGGGAAACCATCACGGCCACCTGTGTTCAGCACCAGCTCACCGCAGTGATTCAAAAGGAAGATCTCCTAGACACAAAGACCACTGATATCCAACAGCATCAAGACCAGCAGAGGCGCAGGGTGGGACGAGAGTGTCTGGCTGCTTTCTGCAGCCCTTCCTGTGTGCTGCAGCTTTACAACACTGGCAGGTACAGCCCTGCCTTGTCCCTTTGTTATTTATTTCTGCAGCTGCTGGCCATTTGTATTTAGCAACGACCTCCACAGCCTCTCAGGGTAGTAGGAGCCACACACCCACACCTGATGCAGCTGGGTATGACAGGCTCTCCCTATGCCTATGGAGAGGGGATAAGGCTTATCCCAGGAGATGGAGAATAAGGTGTATTTGGAAGGAGGGCACGTACCACACCTCCTTGCTCAAAGTGCTGCTGCTCCTTCGAAAAATTAATCCCTCCTCCTCCCTTATCTCCTCTACCAGCAGACCAGGAGTCACATACATGGCTGAGGAAACGGATAAGAGCCTTTGGGTAGAGATGCCCGTGTAAGGCGGAGGGTGGGTTAGATCTGCTTGTGGTCATGCAGACTGTTTTATCTCCTGAAGAGAACCTCTCATTTCACACAAGGCACTAGCATAGTCGAATATTTGCACTCTGAGAGGTGGTTGGAAATGTGAACCAACGCTTTTGGTAAGGGGCAGATATCTTCAGAAGTTTTCATGAAATTTTACACGAACAGGGAGAAAAACAGGACTCGTGAAGAGGAATGTACTTATAACGCTGTCATGTTTTCCCCTTGGCCTCTAGTATCACCGCTACGCTGTGTCATCTTCCACCTTTCCAAAACCCACACGGAAAAGCTGAAACAGAAGCATGCTGCAGCCTGCTGGAGTTCTACAAAGAGATCTTTTAAAGGAATATTTCAGGATTTCATGGTAAAACATGCCTGGGGCTCTTGGGAAACATATCCTTGGCACTTCAGCCTCTCATCCAGCCCTTTGTAAGAATGGGATGTGCACCAGCTGTTTTTCAGCTGCAAAAAAAGAACTCATTATGTGAGCTGGAGCTATGCCACCACCAGGACACCACATATCCGAACAAAAATGTGTGTGTCAGGGGGAGGGAAGTTCCTCAGCACCACAAGCCCTTCCAGGCTTTTTGGGCTGCTGAGGCCTTTGATCAGCCTTCTGCAAGCAAGCAACTCCCTCCTGCTGCAGGAGAGAGGTGAGAGGCTCCCTTAGGGATAGAGGGGCCAAAGAAATGCTCCGCCCTCATTGCAACTGCCTCCTCCTCCAGCGGTTTAACATCTGGAGTGAGGAAAACGGCTTGTGGTTGTGTAAACAAAGCAAGAGGAGCTGCACGCAGGGGGAAGTCGAAGGCAATTGGTATGGGCACAGGTGCTGCACTTGGCTTCTAGCTGTGGAGTTACCGTTGCACCAGCAGACAGACAGCCATGCCAGGAAAGCAGAGATAAAGAGGTGGGTTTTTATCACTCCCTGGAAAAAGGAAGGTGGGGGAGGTCTGGGGCTGGGCATTATCTGAACGAGGGCTGCAGGGGCTGGCTGGGCCCCCAGGGGATGGGGCTGCTCAAACACCACCTGTACCTGGAGACATGTCTCTCAAAAGAGCAAGGCAACACCAGCTCCTGCGGAAGAGTGCCGCATCCTCCTGCATAACACACGAGTTTACATTAGCAGTTCGTTAAAAGCATGCATTTTCCCCTGATCCAGGTTAATGGGTAATTACAGATCTTGTAATGACAGACCTTGCAACGGGAAGAAACAAAAAGGGTGTTGAGATTTGCAAGGACGAAATCAGTTCCACACCAAGAAGTGCAGGCACCTCTGGCACCATCAGAGCCTTTGATAAGGGTGTATGAGGAATGATGAAAACATTGTATGCTCTTTCTGCTCATAGTAAAAAAAAAAAAGATCATCAAAAGATCATGAAAAAAATAATAATCCTTTTATAAGCCATACTACAGCTTTGAAAGATTAAATATCACATTAGCAAATACGAAACCTTACAGTGCAACGTCTAGTTCAGCTCTTTTCAGTCCCACATCCGCTGAGGCACAGCAAAAAGAACGGCAACAGGGGAACTGCTACAACCGCTGATAAGTAGATGAACTGTAAAACGCTCCTTGGCAGTAATGGTTTGCATGGAAAGGAAAATCACCTCCAGATAAACCCTGAAGTCATGTGTAAACAGCAGAACTATCGTGATGGGTCTCCAGGGCTGATACAAACTGTGACAACCTAAAAAGTCCACAAATGCATTTGTGCTCAAACAGGAAGTGAGAGTAACCAAAAAAGAAACAGATGTAATGCTCATCTAGAAAACAGAAGCTTTATGCTTAAGTGTAGCTCTAAACGAACCAAGAAACTCCCTCATAAACTAATTATGAGGTACTTCAGAGACTTTTGTGACTTTACCCTGCCCTTGCCTAATGCTCTTCATGTCCTGTGGTCAGGACAGACAAATTAAACTTGGCAGAGTCCTGCGACAGAGTAGCCTAACTTACAGGTGCAAAAGGCTCCCTGGCCCCTGCCTCATCCCTCTGTCCCCATTGCTCCAGTAGCCATCTCTATATCACTCCATTATCCATCCCCATCCCTCCAGTCCCTGGTCCTGTGGGTCCAGTATTCAGCCCCCACTGCTCCAGTCCCTTGTCCCCATGGGTCTGGTAGCTGGCTCCATCACTCCAGGCCTCCGTGTCATGTCCACCCCCAGAGCCACGAAGATGCTGAAGGGAGTGGAGCATCTCCTGTGTGAGGAAAGGCTGAGGGAGCTGGGGCTCTGGAGCTTGGAGAAGAGGAGACTGAGGGGTGACCTCGTTAATGTTTATAAATACGGAAAGGGTGAGTGTCAGGAGGATGGAGCCAGGCTCTTCTGGGTGACAACCAGTGACAGGACAAGGGGCAATGGGTACAAACTGGAACACAGGAGGTTCCACTTAAATAGGAGAAGAAACTTCTTCATAGTGAGGGTGCCAGAGCCTGGCCCAGGCTGCCCAGGGAGGTTGTGGAGTCTCCTTCTGTGCAGCCATTCAAACCCGCCTGGACACCTTCTGTGTGACCTCAGCTGGGTGTTCCTGCTCCTGGGGGATGGCACTGGATGAGCTTCCGAAGTCCCTCCCAATCCTGACATTCTCTGATCCTCATTGCTCCAGGTCCCTGACCCCACCGCTCCAGCCCCGGCCCCACCTCCCCGGCCCCACAGGGCGGCCCCCGAGGCTGCAGCCCGGAGCCGGCCCCCCCCACCCCGCGATCAGACCTCGGGTCCCCCCGCGACACTCACCCGGGCTCCGGGCCGCTCTCCCCCTTCTCCCAGCAGCCGCTCCTTGCCGCAGGGGCTGTGCCGGTGCCCCGCGGGCCCCACGGCGGTTCCCCCGGCACTCCCCGAGCGCTCGGAGCGGCTCCACCCCTGCCCCCTCTTGCTGTGAACCGCGGCGCGGAGCCCTGGGAGCAGCGGTGTCTGCTCAGCCCCCGCCTGCCCCTCGCCCCTCGGAACACGGGGAGCCAGCCTGGCTGTGGCTGTGACCAGCGGCTGGCACAGGCTGCTCAGAGAGGTGGTGAAGCCTTTGCCCTCACCAGCATTCAAAAGCCATCTGGCTGTTGTCCTGAGCAGCCATGCACCCTCACTTCTTTTCTCTCTTCTCTTTCTTTCTCTTTCTCTTCCTCTTCCTCTTCTCTTCTCTTCTCTTCTCTTCTCTTCTCTTCTCTTCTCTTCTCTTCTCTTCTCTTCTCTTCTCTTCTCTTCTC
>VWYH01002714.1:0-25261 GCA_013399365.1 Pampusana beccarii
AATTAGTAGTCTATTAATTAAGTAGCCTTGGTTATACATTTTTACCTACTTGGGCTTTTTCCAGTTTCAATCTTAACCTTGGATTATTTTCCTAAAATTGTACTACAAGCTGTACTTCCACCATTACTGAACTTCAATAACGAAAAAAGCGACTGCACCAAGATTAGTTATACTGCTAAACTCAGTGGTTTGGTTGTTTCATATTTGTTTTGGTTTGTTTTTTTAAGAGTGGTAAGCACATCTGTTTCCAGTCATTTGCTCTTCTATTAAAACTTACACTTTGCAATAACAGGTATAAAAAAGCACTTTTAACTTGTCATGTAACATGAAGTTTACTCTAGCACGCAATTTCTAGAGAAAATTCCTGCATTTTTTCCCCTTCATACAACATACCTTCATTGCAAGACTCATTCTATAGCACAGTGTGTCAGCCGCAGCCAAGCTTATGCTCCCGTTGCCTTTGAAAAGCATACAAAACTGTAGCCACACGAGAAGCAGGTGAAGCTTTATCTTTAATATCCAGAAAAGAACACTTCCTTACAACTGTAAATCTGCAGAATATTCAAACAGCAGTCCTTCAACCTCAATCATGGCTGTTTTCTGAAGGCTCATCGATTGATGCCTTAATTGAGTTTGCATATGATGAGCTAAGCAAAGTGTGAAAATATCTTGATTATAATATTTCATATTACATGACTCAGGTAGAAATAAGTGACATCAGATCATTCCATATGGTGACGCATTTGACTAACCTATAAGACATTCTATTTCAAAAACCCATTTTAAACAGCCTGAGAGCATCGAGATGATTTTTAAGCAGTATCAAAAATTTTGTGCAACTTCACTGAAAATTGTTGGCAATTTCTAATTTGCAGCAGGACTTTCATGCCTTTAACACATTTTAGGTTATCAAAGTACAAGACTTGTAAGAGTAGAAATGTGGAGAGATACAACTACTTAAAGGTATAGAGTTTCTTTAAACCTTTGCATACACAACAAAATCACCAAAATATCAAGTTCTAGAAACCAGACAAATACGGACTAGCTAATTGCATATATCTTAATGACAGAAAGGGAAATAGTTCTACCAATATGATAGTAGCGGATGACTAAGTTTTCCACTTTGTGCACAATTACACAATGGGACAATCTATTTTACAAAGCAATTAAACACCCAGTGTGCTTTATCTTGATCTAAATTGGGTCTGATCAAGCCATCAGGAGTTTTGCTATTAGTAAAGCAATACTAAGTGTTAGAATTAGAAAATTCTGTTCTGACACATTCATATACCACCTCTGCACCTCAAAACTTCAGAGCAGTTGCTAGACAAAGTCACCACTCATATTTTACAGCCTAAAAAAAAACCAGGGTGAATGAAGTATGAAGTATAGTTAGGATATCCCAAGTCTCTCCATTGCAGGTTATTCTGCTCCGCACAAATCCACAAAAAGCTGCTCCTTTTTAAACATCGAGCCGTCTGGCTTTAAGCCATTATTTGCTTCATCTGCCAGGAGTCGGCATTTGACAGGGTAAAAGAAGGTTAAATAACTGGATCACAAAAGCAGCCTGGCAGGCTTCCAGGCTCAGTTAGCCCAATTAGTGAATTGTTCTTATACTCTTCAGTAAACCCTTAAGCTCAGTCCACGGGGAGATAGGAAAAGCTCAAACTCTTACCACTTCCCTTCCATCCCATGAGGGCTCTCTGTAGAACACAGACACAGATGGACAGATGCCAGCTATACGTACATCTATAGGTGTACCAGTCTGACCCTGGCTCCTGCTCCTATTATTTAAAAAACAGCCCTGTTTTATACAAGTTGGGATGTTTCCTTCCAGTGAAACATCCTCTTACCTACTACTGCAGCAGAAGGACAAATGAAGAATCACCTTCATTAAGCTTACGTTAAACTATGGTTTGTATCTCCATGCCAGATATAAGCTTCAAAATTATAAGGCTTTTTAAAATATGAAAACTGGTTTTCAAACCTTCCACTGGTACGTTCCGTAAAGTTGATTAGAATCTTCATCGACAGGTTATGAACAAAATTTATCAAACCAGATACAGCTTTCATTTCTCATTATTATGTAAATGATGAATGTTGCCATCCCCTTTAACAAGCTGAGGAAAGCAATATGCATGGGGGGGAGTGGTGAAAATCATCTGGCACATAGGGAATGTACTGTCTGCTGCCCACAAAAGCCAACAAAACAAGTTGAAAAAAAAAGACAATGAGCGGTGGGGCAGATGAATGAGCAGTATCTTTTAAAATGCGAGCTAAAAAATATTTTATGACACAGTTGAAAATCATTTTGGTAAAACACAGAAATGAAAAGCTTTTGAAAGGGTGCTGTATGCATGCAATGTGTCCCCCTTTTAAACACTATTAAGAAAATGGTTGTTCAAAATAACCAAAAATCTCAGTATACTGCAGAGACAAAATTATTGAGACTTTTTGCTTGCACATCCCAGACGCATGAGGAATACAACACGAAAGTAGAATAATTATGCCTGGCATGTAGTAATTAACCGTTATAATGAATTAGGCCAGAAATAATTGTCTGAACGAAGCCATTTTAACCTAAAGGACGCAGTGGAGGGGGAAGATGCTTTTCTTCCCTCCACTCGGTTGCACTGTTTCTACTGCCACAATGCCCACGAGCCATCTCAGCCCAAACCCTATTCGGTGGTTACCACAAAGGACTCCCTGAAAACTGCCCCAAAGATGCAAATCTAAAACCAACCAGATATAGAAACATGGGGCCACAAAGAATAAAACTTTCTATAGTACTTTTTGCAACAACTTTAATACACATTCCTCTCCGGTGACGCTGTGAAGAGAAGGAAATTATTGGCTAGATAGAATTGTCTGATATTAATTCTGTTAAGGCAACCAATCACAAAACAAAATTCATATTTAACTTGGTAATAAAGGCCTTGTATGAAGAAGAATGTGTGTGTAGAAATCAGAGAGGATATACGTGACATTTAGTGCTGTTTGAAGCTGTTAAATTGTTGTAACTCCCTTCTGGATTCAAGGAGTCATTTTTTTTGCCTTTTGCATCCTCCACACGCTCCTTCCATAAGGCACAGTGACTCATGAGCAAGATGAAGATATTTCAGACTTAAACTTTCACATCTTGTACAAAGCTTTATTTTTGCAGTGCACTTTTCGGATGCGAGTGACACCGATATTTTCTTTTTGTTCTCTCCACCAATGCCCAAGAAGTTACCCCACCAGCTGCAGATGTTTTATAAGCAACAGAGCGTTTCATATTTATCAGCTGCAAAAAGCTCATATTCGTACTTTCATAGCAAGCACAAAGCCCAACAGATCACAGCAAAGATGCTGTTAAGGCATGATGCATAATACTGAAGATGGAATCGGCCTCATTCAGAAATCCATGACTACAGGAAGATCCACCTCATTAATTAGACCATGAAGATCTTTAAAAAATGTGCCAGAAAATCCCCAAACACACAAACCACAGCACAATATTCAAAATTCAGAGAGTACGTTCAAAACATACAAAGACAAGTCACATAACTGGCAATTTCTCGACCATACATAACTCAGATTATTTCAGTTTGTAAACTACTAAACGTTTTCAATGGATTTCCAGGTTTCCGTTTCAGGTTTGATTGGTTTCCTGATAGATTATTACCACACCTCACCTGCATTGCCAACTCATGCTTTTAGAGGAATGGACAAAAGAGATTTAAAGTTGATCTTCAAACAACTGGGGCAGGGTGGGGGTGGCTACTGTGCCAAGTTTTACTACGAATGCAGACGCTTTGACTTCTTAAAATAAAAAGGTAGTATATATTTAAAAAAAAAAAAATCAGTATCCACGGTAAAGCTACAAAATAACATAATACAACATAATTTTACTGTGAAATTAAGACCTCGCTAAGAGACTTTTTATTGGATCCACATAAATCATCTGATGTGATCACAAAGAAACAGATGAAATGATTCAGAGTTCCTGGCTGAACTACAAAATAAGCTACACTGAAAAAAATGAATTATTCACAGAAGCATCCAGAAAAGCTGAAAAATCAAACCCATCCTCTAACGCCAGATTTCTGCACAGAAGGATGCTACCAAGGACCAAGACCATCGGCTGCTAAAGAAAGACAACGTATGTTAGGGAATAAAAAAAGCGAAACAACTCCGGGTACAAAATCAAACAACATGGGTCCAGAATTTCACATGCAGTGATGCCCACAATCAAAGGCTGCAACGTGTCAGAAAAATCTTCTTTTGCAGTAAAGTACCGACATAACAAGGATGTAAAAGAGGATCAAAAGTGAATATTCAAAAACTGAGGAATAAAGCTTAGAATCAATCTTTTATAGTAAATACGAATCAGCAGCCAAAACAAGTTCCTCAACTATGTACACCTTCTGTTTTGTCTTTTCAGAAGTCCATTTCTTTAATTTCTGAAATAATTTTAAAATCTACATTCACCCAGAGGTGCCCAGCAGAGCCAGCACGAGGGAATAAACTGGCCCAACCATGTTTTATAGCCATCATTTTACCCCACAATATTCTGAAGCACTGCCATGGGCTTAGCTGCTAAATTCCATCTTAGTTAGTGAGCTAAGACCTACTTCCCTACATAAAACTCACAGAAACCTCACGCTTCCTTGGTAATTTTTTAAATGCAGTATGAACCAATTTCACCTGGTTTTTCCTCCAGCACATAACTGATTTTTATTTTAACAACGCCACTAACATTGTTACTTGACAAAACGTATAGTCCAGCCTTTGCATCAGAAAAATTGAAAGTTTTATTGCCTTTATTTTACAAATCAGTATTTGGAATGACAAGGCAAAGAACACTGAGACTTCAGGTAATTAATCTCATCAACCTGAGCAACTACTTGGCTATTCATACTACTTTGCTACTCATACAGTGTGCAAAGTCTGATTCAAGTGAACTATTCTGTGTTTTTTCTTTCATTCAAGCTATCCCTTTATTAGAGAAACGTGTTCAGCAGGATCTAGTCCCCTTTCAAAAGCTGCAGATAAGTGCATTAAATCACACACACAAAAATAACATAGGAAGAGTATGGAATGGACTAGCAACTCAATTAGCCAGGAAATCAAAGCTGGGGGGAAAAAAACCCACAATAAGCTGCCATGGTTATGGTTGTTCACTGATTTATTTAAGCCCATGTAACAGTTTCTTCTTCCCTTTGTCTGTTACTCCTGCGCTCCACTAAAACCTTGAGATATCTACATATATATCTATATGTGACTGTCACCAAAAACTATATCAGCAATACCATCTTGAACATTTTTCTCAGTGTAAACTTTCAAAGTGTTGCTTCTTCAAGGAAGAAGTTATTGACTTGGCAGGTAATCTATTATAGCAAATAATTTTCTCTGAGTATCCACACATTTTATGTATCTGCTCAAATTAACAGATCAGACTCACAGTCTTAGCCTTCACTTGTTTGGAATGTGAATGGCAGCTAAACAACTATTCTAGAAAAGTAAAAAACAAAACCAACAAAACAACCTAACTTCAAGTTAATTTCATATACCAAAAATGTTATTCTGCTGTAGTTTTGCATTTGCTGTTCAAGAGTTACCAACTCACAAAAATACAGCATATTTCAGTGCTGGAGTTATGACTGGACCTGCTTTTACACCTTGGTATTTCAAAGATTAACAAAACCAACTTGTATTCAACTTGAGGTTAATAAGAACTACGCCAAAATGAGGGATTTGATCATTAAGACAAGAACACACTCCTAAGCTTACAAGACTTTCTCCCTATCCCTAAATAACAGCGGGTATGTAACTTTCTGTTATTAACAGGCGGGCCCTTAGCTGGGTTCTTTGTGTTGGTTTATCCAGCTACATGCTCTCCCTAATTCAGACCCTTAAGTTGCATCAAGTTTTAACTGCAAGTTCTCAAGTTTTAACTGCAAGTTCAACAGTTGTACTTAAACAAAAGCGCCTTTACAAACACACCTCACCCTGACTTCAGATACTCAGTCAATGCAGAGCTACCAGGCCTAATTCCTTAACTTATTCTCCCATTTCTTTTGAGTCCCGTCCATCTTTCCCAGCTTGCAGGCAGCAGAAGCCAAGAGATTTCCAGGAGCAGATCAACCCAGTGTTATCTCAGAAAGCTGCTATGATCTATTAAAGAGCTCCAGCAACACCTGCAGCCAGCGGTTCCCAAACGGTCTGTAGTTGTCCATTGAGAAAACTGAGCGAGTTCTCCCGCAGCACATGGGGCTCCCTGCACCTCCCTCCCCTGCTCCCTGACAATCATCTCTTCCTCTTGTGCAAATGATTTTAAACGCACGGCCACTGCCATCACACTACAGAGATGAAGTGGAACCCATGCGATTGCATCAAACGGGTTCAAAATTCCCCATCTTGAAAGCACCTAAACTTGCCAGTTTAGAACCGCTCTGGCCAGGCTCACGCTTGTCTCGCGCTCTGGAAGCCCTCAAATTGGAGAACAGCTGTTCTATACCACGAGACTGCACAGACAACTTGCACCAGCTCATTATCCATCACTTCTTCCCATCCTATGGATTCTGCCCTACATTCTTTGATCCCACATCCTTATATTTGATGGCATCACCTCTAAATCTCCTTACCAAGCTACTTAGCTATTCACCTTTACTTCTCCCACTGGAATCTAAAAAGTATTCAGTTGCTTGAGGAAAATACAGCGTCTATAACTGGGTTTTCCTTTTTCTTCTCTCATACGTGTGCTCTCTTCCTCTGCAACCCGCCCATGTCCACACCATAGCTTTATCTGGAGCTCATGTCAAATTTGGCGTGCACGTTTGGTGCTGTTATTAATGCAAGTGTTGTTGAAAGGATGTTTAAAAGTGGTGAAAAGTGTTTCAGCTCATTAAGCCAGTGGCTTCACCCTGGCCAGCAGGCAGGCCTCAGCCACTGCTGAAATACTGTTAAGTGATTACTGATCACCTAATCTTTTAAAATAAAGAGATTGCAAGCAATTCCTTTAAAACAGTACTCATCTACGAAGTTTAGAAAGTTCATGTATTTGACGCTATACCAGTGAAGTGCATGTGCAGTGTTACCCAGTACTAACATACAAACTCAAAATGCAAGTTTAGACAAACAGTAAAATTACAAAAACAAATCGAGGAGTTCAAAAATATCAGACTTAAGCTTGTCCATTCAATCCAATGTAGTCCAGTGTAGTCCCTTGCGTGCAAGTACTGGGAAAATCTAAATGACCACATTTATTTTTCAACAAGACCTCTGACTCATCCAGTGCACTGAAGAGACATTGTTCAATGGATAGAATATTGAATAGGTTTGTGGTTTGTTTTTGAATTCTTTTGCCGAGATAGAACAGGCTTCAGAATGCAAGAGCACATGAACAGGAAGGTCATGGTTAGGGGTGCAGATGGGGGGTACTTGTGAAGGAATTATTAGGCTGGCACATGTTCAAACTTTTTCACCCTAAAATAGAAAAATCTGTATTTGTTTATACTCCAAACGGTCTCATTCAGATTTGTTCTGGTATGAAAAGCCACCTGACCCTAAACTCAGATTTAGCCTGAGTGTGGATTTATTTCCAAAGTCCCACTAAGACCCCCAGCAGCACTTCCCATCCGTGTTCAGAAACTCACGAAGCAGCAATGTTCTGTTGAACGCCTGGGACTGGATGCGGTACAGAAAGCAGGACCACACAGGAATTTAAAAAGAGATGGCACAGAAGTCGATATCTTCAAAGATAACACCTGGATCTGGTTTCACCTTGTATAACCTGTATTAAAATTGTTTCCAGACATGCAGAATAAAGCTATCTACTGGTGCGTTGTTTTTTACTCAATCTCTTGCACTTAAACTTGAGATGGGAACCTAAAAGTTCCCAAATGGGAAACTCATTAGCAGTGAAACTGTCCTAAGTTCAAAGCAATAGATTTTGACATTTGGCCCCAAAAGCCTTGGCAAACTTAAGGCACGGCTGACATTACCTTTCCAAATCCTGCTACAGAGGCATTTGTTCCAGCCTATTACAAGGTTATATTTAATAAAAGTTCACCTATTAAAAAAAACCAACCAACCAACACAATACCACCACCACACCTGTTTTGCAGAAATGCTTATCAAAATGACTTTTACAATTTCTTAAGTAACCAATGACGTCTGAATACTGCATTTTCAGGAAGGCACTGCAAACCAATGCAATCAAGATTTACCTTTTATTGTACCCAGAAAGGACTGGAACACAGCCATATATCCATATAAATGCCAAAAATGGACTGTTCTGCTTGAAAGTTATAAATCTGTAGTTATTTTTACCCAATACGGTCACTATATAATACAGTTATGATCCAATATCACCTACTCACAACAGGGACTACTTCAACTACCACCAAGACTCTAAAGATTTCCAAGATAACAAATGAAATGCATTAGCATTTTTAAATTGACACCCCAAATAATGTTTAAATTGTTTGAATAATTGGGTTAAACATTCATGAGACAAAGCCATTCCTGTTCACACCAGACAAATGCTTCAGGGCTCTACATTATTTTAGACTGGAATAAAGAAGCCCTTACTTTGCTAACATGAAAAAAAAATACAGAAACTCTCATAGTTAAGTACTTCAAATAGCTATAATTAGCCCCTTCATTTTGACTAATGATCAGAAGACACTTTAATGGCCTTACCGCATTTTATAAACAGCTGTGGAATTTTAAATCAATTAAATTCCTGTTAATCTAATATGTAGAAGCTGCTGACATGACCTGTACAAATGCAAAGTTCCACTTTTCTTGCCCATTCATCTAACTTGAGCACATTTCTCTCTCTGGTCTTAATATGAGGAAAAAAAAAGAATCCACCAGACCTACTATCCACTTATCTACCATTAATTCATGAGAACAATTTGCTTTTTATTCCTGGAAAATTCAGGCCCTCCAGAGGCCTGGTAACAGGGCTGTAAAAACCTGAGCTACCATCAACTCCCCCATTATCCATTGGTTCGACAGATTTAAATAAATCTGGAAAGTAGCCCAACACAATTTTCTCACAGAGTAGGTTAGGTAGTATTTAGATTTTCCACTCCTGACAGACCTCTTTAGTGTGATCTGTATACTAGTACATATATCTATTTATACAAGGTTTCTCTTTTGGAAATGCAACTCTTTTCCCCAGAAAAATGTCTTGGGATACCACTACTAACAGCTCCATTCTTCAGCTAAAATTCTGCAGTTTTAAACTTTCCAACATCCCCAAACTGCAAAGCTTTTCTGATTTTTGCATGTGATTTCTTAGTACGTGCCTTGAACCCCAGCAATCCTATATTGTCTGCAGTTTTGTGTCTAAATCCTCCTGTGCTTCAGAAATCAGATGCTCAGGAACAAAGGCATTTTGCCCGTAATTATCTTATCAACTTTTTCATTGTACACGACTTAACCTGTAACCGTGTGTTTAAAACACTCAAAAACCGACACAAGTGGATATTAATTTCAAAGCCTCATATATTTCTATCAGATACTCACATGTTCAACAACTAAACTGATTTACTCATAAATGTAGAAAGCAATTTTAGCTCCCAAATTATGAAAGATATTTAAAGAGATAAAATTCTAAAAGCTTTTACAGTTGCTAAGGTTCTCTCTCCCCAATATTCTAGAAAGCAACATTATTTTAACCTTCCTCTAAGAAGAAGGAAGACTGAAATTAAGAAATTCTGATTACTCGTGCCATCAGCAACTTCCCAGAAAAACTCTACAAGTCACTGCAGCTAGAAAATTTTTTAAAAAAAGTAATTTCAAAGTCAATAATCTTCATGCAGATTTCCTTAAGGTCCTGTTGTTATTTTATTTGTTGTAAGCAAGAATAAAATTCACTATAATAGCTACCAGCGCAGCCTCTTCCTGCAGAAGCTGGAAATCAGTAATGTTATTAACATGGCATCATGATCCAGTGAAATCTACTGGAAATGCCAAAAAAAGGTTAAAGACATAAATGTGACATTCTTCTGCCAAGTGACAGATTTTATTTCTATTTCTAGGCCTCACTTCCAACAGTCCTCAGTTATTAAAGGACCTGCTGCTCAGAACCTCCTCTAATAAAATTCACTAAGAAGTGTCATGTGAAAGCCCTGACACCAGAAACATCTTTGAAAAACCAAAGAGAAAATAAAAATAAAAGAAAAAGAAAATTCCTTCTCCACTTGTCACCTGTTTTAAGCTGATGTCCAGCTGCTCTGTCACGTTGAGTTGGAAGGCACAGCATGCTGTTCAGGTTTCCTCCATGCAGGAGAAAGTCATAGACAAAGAGCAAGTGCCAGATACTGGGCAAAAAGAATTTATGCTGAACAAGTGCTGAAGCACTGAAGGAAACGGATTACTATTCGGAAAGTAAACAGTATAATTTTTTATTTTTCTTTTACACTGAGGGTGGTGAAACCCTGGCCCAGGTTGCCCAGAGAGGTGGTGGATGCCCCATCCCTGGAGACATCCCAGGCCAGGCTGGACGGGGCTCTGAGCAACCTGATCTAGTTGAAGATGCCCCGCTCATGGCAGGGGTTGGACCAGATGAGCTTTGAAGGTCCCTTAAAACCCAGACCATTCTGTGATTCTATTCTACGATTCAATTCAAGAAATAACTAGAATATTGGTGCTTCCTAATTTTCTCAAAAGAAATCAATTTCTTCAATCATTTTCTCTAGTAAATATACCAATAGATTTTTTTTTTTTAAATGCTCATGCCAATTAAGTATAGACTGCACAAATCAGCAATTCAATAAACAATTTTAAAGTACTTGGATATGCTTGGAATCAAAATAAATCATTTAAACAGAAAAAAGAGTCTAAAACCTGAAGATGAGTCTCAACGGACTAACACCAATTCCTACAAAGCTGGTAACTGGGTTTTTTTAAACATAAGTTTCCTTATTCTTAAAATACAATCCACTGGCATTTACGATTAAAGACCAAATAGTTTCATTCCATGAGATGCGTATTACTTCACTGCTATTAAAAATCTCTACAAATCCATAAGCCTGCAAAAGTTACTATTTTATCGCCTG
This sequence comes from Pampusana beccarii, assembly GCA_013399365.1. Lineage (NCBI taxonomy): Eukaryota > Metazoa > Chordata > Aves > Columbiformes > Columbidae > Pampusana > Pampusana beccarii. The sequence continues at coordinate 11,055 of VWYH01002714.1, forward strand.
GTTTATCATCTGAAGGTAGGATGTCAACATGATCAGGTTTTGTTTGGTTGGTTGGTTTGTTTTTCATCCTGGTCACAATGTAGAAGCGTTGTGCTTACAGAAATAGCTGTTAATTTGAAATAATCTGAACCACATTTTGCCAAATAAATTTCTACCAATTATGGACAACAACATTATTTTCCTGTGAACAGCCATTGTCCTCCGGGTACAAAGCTACACAATGCTCTTTATACACCATCAGTTCACAATTTCACTGCAGTCATTCTACCAAATACAATATCCAGTGAAAATGACTGCAAAATAAGTTCTCAAGTTTTGAAATTCAGAATTTCCCTTATAAAAGGGCACTGAAAACCTGTTTCATGTGATGAACGCAATTTTGGTAATCCAAATACCACATGAGTCATCGATCCATCCAACAGTGCCCTTCAGTCAGCACAGGGAATTATCTCAGACCGATTCATAACCTCTCTTTATCTTGCATTGTCAAAGACATCACTTGTTTTAATGCAGCAAGGCTACCTCTTGTTATGAATTAGACAATGTTATTTTTATCACCATCACTAGTTATAGTCTTAGTGAACAACAGCCTAGGACAAAAAAAAAAATTGGAGGACAGCAAGGAAAGAACTCGTGGGTTATCACTAGCAATGAAGACTTTGGATAGAGTTGGATAAAACCGAGAACAAGCTCTTCCCACAGTCAAGAAAAAAAAATAAATCTACCTGTTTGCAGTACAACAGTGACCAAAATGGCCAAACCACAAAAGGAAACAACCCAGATAAACAGTAAAAGCAACCCTGATGGAAGAGCTGGCCAAGTGGAAGATGCAATCAAGTGCTGTAGGGCACAGAAGACACGTAAGGACCACAGGAACGAGTTGTCACATTTTAGCTATGCACAAATTTTGTGTATTTACAATGATTTTTAAGTTACTTTTTCTCCTCTGGATGCATGCCAGACACCACTGGTCCTGCCAGGAGGGAAGGATCCGCAATACAGCCCTTGTGTAAGTACCTACTCAGCCACTGAATTTGTGGAACTTCATGTATATAGTTCCCATTCTAAAAGCACAAGACTTCATTCATTTCTTACTGCTATCCACCATTTACTGGCTTTCACCAGGCATCCAGCTCTTCTTCCAGCCAGTAAGCCACCTTCAGCACCACAACTACCCAGCTAGGATTTTACAACACATAGACTTATCTCGAAGTTTAAGACCCATCCAACTTGCAGAGGCAAAAGTAATATTTACCAGGATTTACACACAGCCTTTATATTATTTAAAATATTTGCTATAATCTTAACAGTAGCATAAGATTATAATATCAAGCCATAGCTACAAATGAATACAGAATATAAGGGACACCTACAGACATTCACAGCATAAGATGGACAAAAGCTCTCAGGAACTGGGAATCGTGCTGATGTCTCTGTCAGATCGTGGTTTATTGTTCCATTTTCCAAGTAAGAATTCATACAACTAGTCCATAAGTATATATATATTTTTTTGTCACCTATCCTGGAAAAGGAGAACAAGTGAAGCTCCCTTTGTATTGTTCAGGACCTGGTAAGATCTGTGCCCCATCAGCCAAGCACACTTACCCGCAGGCACATTATTGACAGGGATATGAGTTATTCCTTGCGGTTCTGGTTCCCTTTCTCTTCCTGCTGGAAAACTCCGCAAGGTTTCTCTAGTTTAGCCTGTGCTGTGCCACAAGTTTCTTTTATTAACCATAAGGTAAAAAAAAATAATTCACTTTGACTGAAAAAGAAAATGGCGATAACCACAGTGCTACCTTTTGTAGATCTTCATTCTACAGTGTCTGGAGCAGCCCCTGCCTCCTGCAAATAGATCTGTTACAAGTATTTCCAGCACCCAAAGAGTTTTTCTTCCAATTAACAGAACCTAAACATTCTGAAGAATATCTGAAAAAGACCTTCGCTAGTAAGGGAAGATTCCCATCTGTTACAGCTTAATGGTCAGTGTGAGGCACTGATAAATTTATAAACTGATGTCCTATGGAAATAAAAACTAAACAAATCCAAACAGCGTCAACGTCTGCTAAAACCCAAATTTGAAGAAAACCATGACTTTGCACTCATCTAGACAAGAGTTGCTGATACATCTAACCCTGGCATCACCAGTTTGAGAAGTCTAGAAAATCAGATACAATCTGCCCTAATCACCCTAAGTTAATCAGAAGAGCGTTTCCTCTTTAAAAATACCCATTTCCTTAACACATTCCTGCATCTGTCACACAGTCACATCGGTCGATTATTATAGCAATGTTTCATAACAGACCAGTTTGCTGCATTATTCAAGAAAAGTAACCCAAAACCTCACCAACAGGGTGCAGCTCGATAGGGAGCACGGGGGACAAAGGCGCAAAACCGACACGTCCAACTACAGTTTTGGATTCCACCACCACCAAATATATTGTTTCTCAGTTTACCAAATTGCCCAAGGAAGGCAAACTGACAACGAGGAAAATCAAGACACGCAAACCCACCACAGCCCAACTAGGCCTAACCTTATGGGTGTCTGCTGCGTAAATAAGTGTGGCCCAAAATTCAACTGAGACTACGTGGAGCCAAACTGGGAGAACTCCAGAGTGAGAGCTCTCCATGTGCAAGCTCATTGAGCAACAACGCCCTTGCACAACAGCAAGGAAAGAAAAAAGATCTCCAGCTCCTGCTTAAGGAGCAGCTCCGGGTTCGTCAGCTTGGCTGCTACGAAGTTTCAAGGTCACGAATTTTACCATTCACATGTATGACCCAAGGGCACTAGAAACAAGACAAAGAGCAAGAATCCCAAGTAGAGCCATTGTAATCCCCACAACAGGCGCTACAACTTCAACTAGCCGGTTTGCATAGTTTCTTTGTGTTACTTAGTAAATGAAAACTTAGACAAAAAAAAGAAAAAAACTAGAAAAAGACGCCCAAACTTAAATACTTGCTTCAAATGCTGTTTCTGGGACAAAAACCCAAAAAAACAAAAAAAAAAGGAAAAATGTTTACTGAGCTCCTGTCTCTGGAAAGAGGAATACTCTTTGCAAATGGAAGTAATTCCCACCAAATACAAATTACGCACATATGTCTGTAATGAGAAACTTAACTATTCTGTTAAACAGCATGTCATTGTAAACAAACATTTTTTTCCCCAGCAATCCCAAACGTCTTCTGCTAACCTTGCCTCCCAGTGTGCATTAATGACACAATACGTCTGACATTCTTTGCAGTGACAAATTCCTGTATTTTCTTAATATTTCTTATTCCTTACAAAATAAGGTGGAGATCTCATATTGTGGGACTTTTACAGAATTCAGTCTTTATACCAGGAAGCAAAATGATCTTGAAGATAACAAAACATAGAAGTATCGCTTTTTATCCCTCAGCTTCTTCTCCCTATTATACTACAGCATGCAGACTACTCCTGCCAAAAAAAGAGGTCAGATCAAAGACCAAAGGTGAAAACTCTGTGGTCACCACGGGACAGAGCATGATGCAATCAGCTGGAAATCCTGCTGTATTTGTTAGCTTGGGATCACAACCACAAAGCTCCAGGCTGGCAGAGACCAGCCCAGGGACGATGACCAGGACGCGGTGCGGCGCTGCTCATCACCTGCCATCCGCATAGCAAATACCCCCTTTTGATCTTGGGCATCCTCCCACCTCTGTGCCTTGTTGCAACAGGAAAATAACAGAACCCAAACCCGCAGTTTTCCTCGCCTCCAAAAGAGCTGCGGTTCCCAGACTGCCCTGCAGAAACCAATTTGTGGCACAACAGAGCTGAAGGCCCTCCAGTAATGTTCAAAGCACCTACCATCACAGGTTTTCAGTTCTCCGTACGCAAACACCTTTCTCAAACCCTATCTGATAAAATACTGAGTGGCTTGTATTTTTCCTTCTATCTGATTAATCGCAGATCTGTGGGACAGTAACATTGATCTTGCACAATGATTTATGGGAATTTTTATTATTCAGGTTCTAGAAGGAGAAAACAGTGCTACAGCCACAGAGGACATTGTTTCGTTCCAGGCTGGATCCAGGGCAGCTCTGAAGAACAGCAGTACAGATACAGGCAGGTGCTGAAAACATTTATTTCGGGAATGGATTCATATTGCAGCTCAGCTGAAGTACTGGCACCTCCTTCTCCCCTCAGCCCCATTCTTCCAACCAGCTCCGAGCCCATCTGGCTATAACACTAAGCCAATTCAGCTCACTAAATTGCTTTAAATACATATATACGTTCACTTTCTCTCATGTTAACTCGCTGCCACTGTGCCACAGCATCAGACAGACACCAGATGTAGCTCGACGTCAAAACCTGAGGACAGGAATCCTCCTTTTGGGCAACGGTTGATTCTTTAGTTCAGCTGGTGACAGAGCACTCTGCCCAGAGCCCGGGGACAGAGCGGGGCTATTAGTAGATTTGCAGTGTCCATAAATAACAAGTATTAGAATAAGCAGAATTTTGTCAGAGCTTTCTAGCTGGTGTCCAGGAGGAACACTGAACAAGTTCTCCTAATGAAGGGAGGAGGCCCAACTAAATTCCTCAGCTATAAGAGGTCTATCCAAATTCCTAAAGGCACATACTCGGTGATAATGAAACACAAACACCTTTACCTTTAAAAGGTAACAATCTGAGGGAAGATTACGAGCTGCTTCTTTCATCACTGTCTTGCCAGTAAGGTTATCATAGACACCCACTACAAGACAGGAGCTTCGATGTGGGAAAACGAAACAAAAACCCAAGGAGGTTTAAAAGAAAACAGGTTATTAAAAAGGAGTGAATAAAACGCACTTGTGAAGAGGTAAGCCAAACAATGGTGCATTTTTCAACACGGCTTCAGGGGAGTAGTTGCAACAAAGATGACCGATCTTCGTGAGTTGCTGAGCATTGCTGGCGAAACAACAGCAAGAAAGAACAACAGTGGTAACAAAACAGTAAGAAGAAGGTGGAAGGATGCGATGATTTGGAGGCTTTAGTGATTCAGTAACACATTACAGCTTGGTCCAATGAACTCTGCGTTGCAGAACTGCTTTCTCCAGCCTTAGCACAGGAAAACCACACACATCTGACTGTAGATCTGCAGATTTGGGTCTGCAATCATCACTTCCAGAAAATGAGGAGAATGCCACAAGTTTATGCTTCCTTGAGAGCCACAAACCTTGTGCCAAGAAGCTGTCAAATACTCTGATACTTATTCCAAGGTAAATACACAGGTTCTCTATAACCAAATGGCAATCGGAGAGATTGAAATATTTTGCCTCTGTATTTGAATACAGGTATAGTAAAAAGATCGTTCTTCCAGTAACAGAACTGTGTGATACATCTGTAACTCAGCGCTATGGAATGTCATCAAGCTGGCATCTCGAATCTGTGTTACACTGTTCTTCGGTCCAAAAAATGCCCCTCGTCAATGAAATCACAATTCAGAATAATAGTTTCTTCCTTTAAAAATAAATAAACAACCCCTCACTAATAGCTTCTTACAGAAAGCATTTTACTAGCAGATGGGGGGAAATAATTGTTTTATGTTCTCGAGAATGACAGAGCTTGACTGAGGTTTGGGGGGAGGACAGGGTTCAACATTAATTTTATAGCGGTCTATTTACTTCATAAACACATGGATTTATGAACAATTCCTAAAGGAGTTTCTGACAAACACTATCTACCTCTTAGCTAGATAAAACCCAGCGTTTTACAGTTATCTCTATTATTGCCATTCAGACCAGCAATGCATTAAGGTACCTCCCAGGAATATAGTGAGCTGCCAATTAAGTCTTCAATCTCAGTCTCCAAAAATTACGGTTGACCACTCAATGCAGAATTGGTTCTGGTAGAGACAGAGAGTATTTTACATTCTTCTACTCAAACACTGGAAAGAGAATAATTTAAACACTGGTTAACTAGAGCAGAAATCCAAAATAGAAAGAAAAAAAAAAAAAAAAAGCCCCAACCACCTAACTGGTTGAGTCTGAAATTCTGCTTTGATTGGAAAGAAAGTTGATGACCTAGCACTCCCAGTTCTCCTGGTTGTGCATTTTCTGTCTCCTTAAAGTGATAAAGATAAAACCACATAGATTTAGTCCATTTTTTTGTAAGCCTTTAAGTGCATCCTCATCACTCTTAAGCTGAAGCCACAGATGTCAAAGTAAGACTGGATGTCCTTACGTCTTCTACAGGTTCTCTTTGCTCACAGGACTGTTTTCATCAGAAGCAGCTAACGACAAAAAATATAAGGACGCTCTGAGCTAACACAAGACACCTCGCTCATCCTCCCATGTTCCAGTAGGCAAGAAAAATAAAAAAAGAGGGAAACGGGGCAGAATAGCACTGATGAAAAACGAATATGATGGGGGAGTGGGAATCAGAGTGAAAGGGAAGATGCATTACAGATGAAAACCACGGACAATTATATTATTCCACCACCAGGACAGATCTTTCCAGCATGGTTGCTACTAATCTTCAAGGCCCACCCGGAAAGCGCTCCTAAACCAGCTTCTCATTACCTTCCAAAATAGAGAGGAGAAAAATAAATTCTAGTCTGATCATCCAGCACATCAGACGTGGTAAGAAAAAGAAAATGGATCAATTTGGTTTTCGGTCAGAATATAGAAAGGTACACAGGACTTTGAACTCTTCACACCATCTGCGTTAACCACCCTCTCTTAAATCACTAGTTTATGAATTAATTCTACTGAGGACATAGCAAGGTTTGGATAATAAACTCAACTACAGTGCATTCCCACAGGGGAATGAGAAGTGACAGTCTGCCCCATTTTTGAGGAATAAGCTTTTCATTTGAAAAAAATTAAAGGGGGGTGAGTGTGAAAAAAAAGACAGTAGTAAAAATGTGGAAAACTGTTTTCCACTGTAGTAATCCATGAAACATAGCTACAAGAGTCTCAGTTATCACCATTACAATTATACTAATGCAACGGGATAACTGAAACATTGGGAATGGTCCCAACTACAACATCTAACTCAGTTTAGAAAAACACCTCCCGCACGTTCTAGACAGGACGGCTCAACCTCAACAGCCACTGTCAGCAACAGACCCAACCGCAGCCCCGCAGACCAGCACAAGCTTTACAGCCTGATGTGGCTGGAGACAAAAATGTACAGGAAAAACAGCTGCTGCCACCTTGGCGCCAGCAGCCTGGCTCAACACAAGTCTTCCTCTCTCCTCCACCTCCCCTTTCTTCTCCTGCTCTACCAGCAAACCAGGTGAGGGCAAAAGTCAATGCCTGATCAGCCTTCAAAATGCGCCATGCCCCAAAGGGGCACGATGGATGAAAGCAACGCACAGACCAGGTGCCTGCCAAGTCACCGAGCTGGACTGTCTTTATCTCAACAGACATGTGGCCTTCAAATGAACTTCAGGTTTCTTCTGAAGCAGAGCAGGAAGATTCTGAACCCACTTTTTGGAAAAAAAAAAAAAAAAAAAGAAAAAAGAAAAAAGAAAAAAAAAAGCCATTCTGGTTGGTACCAAGGAAGGATGTTATTTTCTTTTTACAATTTAATAGCAATGGTATCATGAAGGTTGTCATAACCAGCAAGGAAACAAAATCTTCATTCCAAACATCACCTTATTAGACAAGTTAATCTGTGTTTTCTATCATAATCAGTAAGCTTTACTGGGAAAACAGGAGAGCTTTAAAAGCAATCTAGTTTTCGGGTGCTGCTGTTCGAAGACAGCTTCAGAAAGCTGAAGTTACACAGCACCTGTTGTTTCACGACCTGCACTATCCGAGCAGTGGGAGCAATGGGCCGAGCCGGAGCAATGACCACCCGCTGTCCACGGCCGCAGGTGACTTTGCCCCCACTGATGCCACCAGTGAAACAGGCGGGGACAGCAGCTCCATCCAGCAGCAACACCTTTCGCCTGCGAAGCCCCAAAGCTTCACCAGCTTTTCACAGCAGGCATGAAATCTGCTTGGACACAAACAAAAACAGGGCTTCGGAGCAAAGGTTTACCGCCACGAAGGCAGCAGCTTTAATCTCCTAGAAGATGTCCTCAAAGATGGCTGTACCTGGAATTCCATAAACACGTCCACTGTTCATTTCAAATAGCAGCAAATAGAATCCTCCACCTGTTACAGGCTATGAAAAGCCCCCGTTTTCATTAAATACTGAATACCATCTTAATAATAAACCCATAATACACGCATTAAACAACATAAACCTAAGAATGACACAAGCTGAGAAGACGCCTAGAGACTCACCAATATAACACAGGACAAGGTCAAGCCATTATAATTAGATTCTCCCATTATTTCAGGAAGGTAATGTTAGTTACATCCTTCTGTAGCTTTACAATCAAAATCTGCCACAGCAATACCAAACTATAGGCATATTTTGATAAGAGGATTCAAATGTGCTTGTACAGATACAATGCACATTTGAGTTGGCTTATAAGCAATATAGCGTTAAAGCAGTGAGTATTCATAAAGATGCCAATAGTATCTGACTTGCAGACAGGGCTGGCACAAAGAGCTACTCTTGTCCCATCAATTGACAGTCACCAACAATGAGCCCTCAAAGCCCTTCTTCAGATACCTAACAGGACCAGAATCAAAGGATCCCTCGCGTACGGTAACCACAAAACTTGGAATGGCGACTGCTCCTTGCCACAAGACCGGTTTATAATAAAGAAATAAATCAGAAACCTGTCTCCCCTCGAACATCGCGTGACTATTCCAGTCACAAGCCGGACCTAAGGATACGAGCCAGCCTGAAGGACACCAGCCAGTCACTTCCCAAGACCTGCGCTGGGTGTAACGTGTGAGAACAAGCTTTGTAGACTTACTCAGTCCCCACGGGCATTTGGCAGCCCCACGTACTATCACACAATTAGCAGTTTCTGTTGGAGAGGCCCAGAAATTAAGCAACAAAGACGCTGCGGGTCAAGTTTCACAGACTACCAGCCCCTTACAGAGCATCTGTCTCCCCAGTTCCAACAGTTCTTGCCACTGACAGCCTCAGATCATATTTATTTCCAAGTATTAAAATGACTGCAGAAGTAGTAAACAACTGCAATTTGCAGACATACTTTTTGAACACTTCCATAATGGAAATCTACCAGTTTAAGACCAGAAAAAAAAAATTAGCACCCAAATACCATGCTTCAGCATAAGGAAAACAGGTGAAAGTGTGTGTGTCTCTTCCTTTCCAGATTTCACAGATAGTAGTTTAATACTACATCAATACTGCTAGTGTAACAAAAGCAATTAAGTTGAACTTTTCAGCTCTGGCTGCTACCTTTATTTTTTATAATAAAGGTGTTCTGTCCCCAAAAAGCATTCTGTTACCATTTCAGTTTCTAAAAAACCCAACGAAACTGTTAGTATGGGCTACTACTGGCTAGTAGTTATTACAGAAAGTATCTGCTGGAGTCTTGCTGGAATATTTGCAGCAGCCAAAAAATGTCAGACACTAAATACCTTTTAATTTTTCCTCAAGAAACTCTTCTTAGCTGACACCTTCCTCCACTCAACTGGATGCATTATACTACCTGCAGTCCCTCAAAACATGCCAAAAAACCAAACCAACCAACAACCAAAAAACGCACACCCCCCAAACTAATAGACAAAGCTGCCTTGTCACATGCACCAATTCTTTCTTAAACAGGAAATAACTGAGATCAAAATCACATTAGTGAACTTTCTGTCCAGCCAGACATGAACATCCCATCGGGAACAAGAGCAATCTGCACATTGAACATTCCACCCAAACTATCACACTTTCCACTGACACTTAACCATGCTCAGAAGAAACTTTGGAGCGATATGTTAAGAGATCGAAAACACAACACCCCAAATAAACAGGAAATCAAGTTATAATTAAGACAGTAAACTACGTAACAACACATTTCTGTCTCAGGACTATTTCTGTAGCCTGGTTGGTAGAAGCCATTGAAAGCAGGATTTCCCATCTGGCAGTCAGTGGGGTAACAGAATAGATTGGAACTAGAAAAAAACCATCACCAGCCTCTTTACAGCAGGTAACGTCTGTTCAAAGTTTCAGCTCAGTTCCACAATAAGACAGACTTACAAATTCCTAGGAAACAGAAGAAAAAACACATCCGTATAATTAACGTTCAAAGCTGGTCAGAAGTTCAGACAAAAAAAAGGAAAGTGTAACATTCACCCGCTGGTCAACCAGCCACCAGAAAGTCTGCAAACTCCAACTTTTTTCCCCTCAGCTTTTACGTAACATTTACCGAATGCAAATCATATGTTGTACATCCAAATAGCCCAGTCTCACCAGAACCACGTGGCAAAAAGTAGAACAGATTTCCAATAAAAGAAACAAGCGTAGTCGTATGTTCTCGTAAGACCCTGACCTGCCAGCTGAGGGAACCACCACCACCACCAACTCCAGGCAAGAAAGCCACACGAGGTAACACCAGTGGGATTGTTCCTGTTGCTACACAGACGTATCGTACAGTTTTATCTCCGACTACTTCTGTTGCCCTTGGATTAGAAAGAAACAAGTGAGGCATCTTCCTGCACAGATGACCTGAAAGCAGCAAAAAAATGACCCAGTTCCACAAGCGCCAGGTTTAGGAGAGTAAAAGTGAAGCTGCTCACATGATGGAAGCGCAGTGCCCAGCGCTCTTCAGAAAGAGGTCTTTAAGCATCAAGATTTATTTCTGCCAGAGAAAGCGTTTAATGACCTCTCAAACTCTCCTCTCTTACCCAAAGCATGTGTCTCATTGCATAAGCCAGCAAATTATAGGTATGTGCCACAGAAAAAGCTGTAGCAGAAAAACTGGGAAAGCTCTGAAAAGGAGAAGGATAAAAATGAGGAGCCTTTTGCACAAGGGAACAGTCAAAAACTGTTTTGAGGCATAGCTTTCAAATAAAATGTGGTTTTCATGAATGGATGTATTATACAAGTAACATTCACGTCTAAATGAGACTTGGTCTTAAAAATTATCATACCTTAATGCAAAGCAGCGTACAAATACAATTAGACACACGAAAATACACACAGATACATGATACACTATCCTAAACCAGCAATAGGCAAATTGGTGCTTTTCCTACAAAGTCTCCACTACAGAATGGATGTTTTTTTTTTTTAGAAAGTGGGGTTTAGAACCTTCGTTCTCTTTCAGAGCACAGAAGAAAAAATATTTTATAGTGACTAATAAAAAACTGCAGTACTCGACTTGCACAGCATCACTTCCATGCTTTTACAGAAGACCCTGCCAGGCTGATCACGGAACTTCGCATCTTTCCATTACATCAGAAAGTTGCTGCATCTTAGTCTGAAGGTAAGAAAGCTTAGTCGACAGATCGAGGAGCTACAATTCAGCTTAGCTGCCAATCACCATCTCAAAATTGCCCTTATCTCCCAGAAAGGTTGTGGCAGATCAATTTGTTTTCACTAAAATAGCGATTTTTTTCCGCAAGAAAGAAATTACAGTGTTGACAAAGCAACACCAGCATCATTGTTCTAGAGTTTCTTTTTTACCCCAAACTAGTATTCTTCTAGCACATGAAGAATACAAATAATTATCAATCCAGAGATTAGGATCTTGTAAGAGCTGGAGGATCCATCACACTGCACAGGACCAGAATTGTAGCAAGAGTTGGAGTTCCTTCCTATCCAAAACTCTTCTAACTAGCACTTTATTCGGGATTTTGAATTGTCTTCATAAAGCAGCAGTGTAATCTGACTGTCCTCATTTTTCTCTACATCTAAATGCAAACACTCTTCCCACCTTTCACTATGACAACCTGGGCCAAACCAAAGGAAGTTTTTAATTTATTTATAGGTGAAAGTAACATAATCAGGGAGAACATATGTTATTCCTATAGCATAACATTTCAATTAACAAGGTACACAGACAAAGAGGAAAGGAACTTGTCCTTAAGTTTCTTTTCTTTCCCTCCCTTCACGCTTCCTCTCAGATTATTGTAACATCCTCCCAAGTACGACCTTCTCCAATTTATAGCGTGTTCAGCGTAAGAAATCCCCCACTAAATCTCCCTGCAGTCCATGTGTTTTCGCACACATATAAAAAAAGCCTTTGCTCAGGCAGAGGTCAGCTACAACGTCCATACAAAGTACATCCATACAAGTACAACATCCATACAGGTACAACACCCATACAAAGTGCAGAAGAGCACTGTACATCCACTAAAAAGGTTGCTGAACACTTGAAGAAGTAGCTGTCAGCAGTGGCTTTCCGCTGTGGGCTGGATTCTGCTCAAACAAAACAGAGCAAAACTGACAATCTCTACAGGTTTCAATTTACTTCTAGAAGGAGTACTATATAAAGTTTATACCCACTGTACACAAATTAAAATGCAAATATCTAATCCTAGATCACTATTTCTTCCTCTCTGAGCAAGCAAATTCTAAATATTAATGATGGAAGGGTCCTTTAAAAGCAGCATATACTAACTTCAATTGATCACCAACAAGAGGACATAATATATATTATTACCAGACGTTGAAGAATTCCTGCCTGCAAACACTTTCAAGCCATTTAGGCAGGGCAGAGTAGGAATCGCGCCTTAGATCGAAGATTGTGCCCAAGATCATAAACTAAGTCTTCGGAGTGGCCAAGAAGTTTGAGCCAACGTTACCACTTTATCCAGTCACTCAACTAATCCAGCAGCTACAGAGCAACACAAATTTCAGTATGAGACACACTGCACTACGACAGCTCGCAATCACTCCAGGCGTCTCACTGATTTAACATAACGCTGACCCATATCTAAAAGATCCCAGCGGTCAAACAAACACGCAGTCAGGACCCACACAGAAGATATCCCGGCAGAGCACGCAGGTCCAGCTGCTGCAGCTCGTGGGTCGCAGGAACCTCTTGCACAAGCAGCCGTACCTGCCAGGTTCTGTTTCCTACTGCTCGGGCAGACATGCAGCGACAGGTTAAACTTGGACAACAAAGTTACTAACCCCATACTTTTCCCCTGCCTCTGCACCAAGGGTTCCACGCTGCAGGTGAGGACAGCAGATCCCTGAATCATTTCCGAAACCACGACATACATCAGGCAGCACACCAAGGTGAAATAACTCCGGTTTTGCCCACCTGAACGTACTGATCTGAAAGCTACAACACCTGAGGAGCAAACTGAATGCTCCCGCCCCAGGACCGTGGCATTAACAGCTTTTTAGCTCTTCTGTTCCAAGGTGCAGCTTGACAACATAGCTATGGAAGACACAACGACTAACTGCTCCCACAAAACGCTGCCTCCGTCTCCCCCGCCTCTTGCTCCTACACCTGTGCAGGGACCAACATAAAAAACAAAACCAAAAAGACATCCTACCAAGAAAACACGTCTAATTTCCACAGGGGTCACAGAATAAGGAAAAAATACCACAGGGAACCAGGCTTTAAGAGGTAGATTTCTCCAGGCCAGCATAAAACAAGGGAAAAGACTAGAGGTGGAAAAAGAATAATTCATCAAAAAGTTTATATTTTCTTTTCTAAATATTTATGCAATGAGAAGAAGGCTGCTTTCCTGAGAAATCAAATAAGTAATAGTGTGAGGGTTTATTCCTAGGCACATACACAGTAAGCGCACATCTTCCTAATCGTGAGATATTTTATAAACTGATAAATATACCGCTACCACCAAGCACAAGCCTGGGGGTGGGAGGAAAGGCACTGTACCTTTTGGGGTTTAAGTTCGTGTGGCACTGAGCCTCAGCCTGGCCCTGCGTCCCTGCCAGCTCTGAGCAAGGGCTCGTTAACTACAGAAGTGGAGGGAATGTCACCATATTCCTGCCTGGAGACCTGATATACAGGAAAGCATAAAAACACTGGGAATTATAGAGAGATCCAAAGGGAGAGGCTTCAAATTTTAGCTATGATTAGGAATAAATATTAAAAAAACAACCCCAAACTGGTACGTTCAGAGTAGCCAGCCGCACACTAACTGGCCATTTGGGTCCCAGCTCAGACCGAGCGGACAGACACCCCGTGGCCACCTCAAAAGGGGTGTCCCCACCGCTGCCACCCGCCACCGGGGCCGCTGGGGCCGCCTCCCCCCGCGGTTCATCGCCGCCGGGTGACCCCACGGCCGCCTCCGGCAGGGCTCCCGGGGAGAGGGGCGCCCCGAACCCGGCTAAACGCGCCCCCCATCCCGGGGCTGGCGGCGGGAGAGCAGCGGCGGCGGCAACGCGGCTCCCGCCGCCCCTCAGCGGGCCCAGGCCCCCG